>ML685910.1:571745-622187 GCA_007922175.1 Pelusios castaneus | reverse complement strand
TGACGAAGTGGGATTTTCTCCCACGAAAGCTCATGCGATTAATAAATCTGTTAGTCTTTAAAAGTGCCACAAGACTCTGTTGTCTTCATCCAGGACAGTGAGCCTCCTGCTGAGCCCCATCCAGTGACGCAAAGTGATTAGTCCTGGAGGATTCTCTCGGTGCAAGACAATCTTGGGGGGACTGCGGTAGTGACTCCTGCACCACAGCCTTGGCACAGGGCTTGTGGCTGGGGGCACAGAGCACCGGTAGGATATTCCCCTACCTCAGTGATCTCTGGTTGCTAAAATGTCGTCTTAGGCATCTGGGAAATGGCCTGCTCCCTGGCCAGCTCCAGCATTAGGGCAGAAAGGTGGCATAAAGCTTCTTATCTTTTCGTCCACATCTTGTATTGAGCACAACTCGGTGAGAAGTCTGGCCATCCCGTTGTCATTGTGTTTATCTCTCCACCCCAGCAGCAGAGGAGCAAAAGAGCCGAGCCCCTGCTCAAGCTGCCTTATTATTTCAAGTCTCATGGTTCCAAGTGTGATCCTCACCCAAGCTCAAACTGCCACTGCCATCAATTTATACCAAACCATGTATTGGTTTTGTAATATGCAAAAGCAGCCACCAAGAACTGAGCGAGACCACAATATTCATTCTATCAGTGTGACCTAAGCCAGGTGTTTCTTGAATTCTTCTGCACAGATGCTGAGACAGTGTCAAACAGAAATGGAAGTCTAAACATATATTAAAATCAGGTTAAACAATGCTAAACATGACAAATCCTATTTAGGAGGGGACAAATGGGTGTATGGGGCACGCCCTCTCTCCCACTGAATAGCCCCATTTTCCCCTTCCACAAAAAGGTTTACAGGCCAAGCTGGGGAAAGGGGCCGGTTTGGAGGAGCTACACCCTCCTTCCCAAGCCATAGGACAGAGGCCCTGCGAATATTTGGGATGCCATGTTAACATGCTCTGTGATTCGTCTGGAAGGGAGCTCGCACGTCCCTTTTCTGTGTTCCACCCAGAATAAGACCTCCCCGTCCGAGGGCGGCAGGGAGGGGTATTTATAGAGTGCTCTCATCCTGTGTTTTGTGGTGTGATCTCGGTGAGTTGAGCTCCTCCAACCTCACACAGTTCTAGCCCTCCGATTGCTTTGGCAAACTCCTGGGAACTTGCACCTAGGTTAGCTGAAATCCCATGCTTGGTGCCTGTCAGCTGGGGCTCTCAGAGCCATTAGGCCTCCAGCTCCTGTGAGAGGTACTGTCATCCCACTGTATAGACAGGGAAAGCAAGGCACGGAGATGGAGCTTGCCCAAGATCACTGCCTGGGCATCACCAGGGACAGAACCCAACAATCCTGATGTCCAGTCCCCGGCTCCAGCTCTCAGCCCCCTCTGGCTTGCTAAGAATAAAGCAGCTGCATTTGGATCTTTCTGTAGTTTGCTTTTTCTAACAGATTCTCACACAAAGCCTGTCTCGCAGGCTCCGTTCCCAATAGGTGACGCACACGCTGACCGTAGTGGTGCACAGGGCCTGAGCAGGCTCTGTTTGTTCCTCTAGCCTCCCTCTGAGCCGAATCTGGTAGGTCAGTCGAGCGAACGCTGTTCACAGCGGTGACCTGGTTGGTGAGAAGCTGCTGTGGATTTACCTTCTAAGCTGAAATCCTCTTACCCAGACCAAGCATCCTAGCGATGATCAAAAAGCCCCAGTGATGTTAATGGGCCAGATTGTCCGCTGCCCACCATCTGATGGAGTTGTTTACACCTGGGCAAAGTGGGTGTAAAAGGCTGCTGCTCTGATCTTAGAACATTTGACAACAGGTTTACCTGGGGTGTAACAATGAAGGAAGGCACAGGGGGGATCAGGGCCAGGGTCTAATATTGAAGGAAGGCACAGTCAGGGTCTAATATTGAAGAAGGCACAGGGGGATCAGGGCCAGGGTGTAATGTTGAAGGAAGGCTCGGGGGGAAGGGGGAGGAGGATCGGAACCAGGACAGGAAAACAAGGTTCTGTGTGTGTGCTTGAATGAGGCTGCGTGTCTAAGTACATCCCACCAGGGAGTGCTACTGGTCCCTTGCTCTGTCTGATCTAGAGGATGTGAGGCTGTCGCAAGCCAGGCCGAGCATGCTCAGATCTTGAGCCCAAGCTGTAGCAGCTCATGGTCTTCACCGTGGATGTCCCTGGTTCAGTCCCCTGACACAGGTCAAGATGGTGGCCATCACAGAAACATGAAGACGGTTGTCATCATTCTGGATGCACTCATGGATGCGGCTCTGCTGCAGTTGATGGAGCTGTGATGATTCACACTCACCAAGGATTTGGCCCAGCCGTCACAGGGACTCTGAGGGCAATATACCATGCCTACAACGGGTCATTGCCTATAAGGACAGACAGGTGTGCCCCAGACCCATCCTTTTCCTGCCTACCTCATGGAGCAGCCCTCAGCATGGCGCCATTTCCCTTGCTTCTCTGGTGGTGTCACAACTTGACGGACACTGCCGTTGGGAACGTACCCAGCTCTCCAGGCCCTGTGTGTGCTGGTCGCTGCAGAGCCAGCCAGCGCCTGGCTTTCTGGTGAAGAAATCGATCATTTTTCACAGGAAGATGCCAGAATACAGCCGTTAAATTATATTTGGGGCCCCAAGGGCTTGGCAGCAAGTCCGAATCTGATCTCAGCTTCAGTGGTGTAAATCCAGAGTACCCTTGGTGCAGTCAGCTCAGTGAGCTACTCCAGATTTACACCAATATAAGGGAAATCAGAATCTGGCTCAGGGTCCTTTTTGATAGAAGTGATTCATTAATGTCACTTTGGCCCTGTCTGAAAAAAGGTGGTTTCCTTTCTCCTTGGCCTCCTATCAGACCAACCCAAGCAGAGTGATACAACTTCCAGCATGCTTCTCTTCAGGGAATGTGGTCAGAACATCGGGCCAGAAGCTCAGCTGGTCTAAACTGGCATCTGCCCCATTGACTCCAACGGCATTGCCCCTGATTTACACCAATGTACAGGTGAGTAAAATTGTTATCTGTATTACTGGAGCACCTGTGATTCCCTGTCCTCACTTTGCTGGGAGCTGCACAAACAAAAAAAGGCATGATTGGATTGGAGTTACTCCAGATTCACTCTGGGTACCTGAGAGCAGAATGTGGCCTCGTTTCATAAATGAGAACACCATAAATAGATCACAGTCTCCTGCTGCTGCAGGGAAGCCAAGGTGAAGCCAAGCTGGTTGTGCTTTTGTGACTCTGTCTCCGTCACCCTGCAGTTCCATATGTTCCCCCTCTCTCTCCAGGGCAGTATGGTCTGGTGGGTAGGGCAGCACACTGGCGTCAGTAGGTTTGGCTGTGCCATGGATTTGCGATGGAACAATGGAAGTCATTGACTTCTCTGCCCTTCTGATTCTGATTCTGAGAGTGATCACTTGATCATTGCCTGTTAGGTTCACTCCCTCTGGGGCACCTGGGCACTGGCCACTGTCGGTAGACAGATACTGGGCTAGATGGACCTCTGGTCTGACCCAGTACGGCCTTTCTTATGTTCTTATGTTCTTATGTTCTTGTCTCTGAAATGAGGAGAATAGTGGTGTAGTCCCAGTGGGTGGGAAGCCTTTATTCATATATGTTGCCAGAATGCTTTGAGATTCTTGGATGGAAGGCAGCAGAGGCAAGTGCAGGGCGATTGCCAAGGGTTGTGTCCACTGGGCTCAGGTCTCAAGCCACAAACCATGCCTGAGATCTGAAAATCAGGCTGTTTTTTTTCTGATTTCTCCACCATCACCGCCCCTTCTGGCTTGGGATCTGTGAAAACCCTGCTAATGATGGAGGATAGAGCTGGGTTCCTGCATGAGCTGCGTTGTGCCAGGAAAAGGGAAATGAGGTTTGTGTTGGTAAAGTCAGCAGGTGCTCCTGGGGAACACACTGGAGACAAAGATGGAGAGCACAGAGAGGTGCTTGGTACTGTACACAGTCACTTAACTGACCATAACAAAATGGGCAGACCTGTGGAGAGAGAGGGTTCAATACTCAGGCATCAAGATCTATAACTGTCATTGACTGAAAGTGTCCTGTACTTTGGGGGCTGGTTTTTAGAGGCACCAAGTACTCACAGCATAACATTTGGCTTGCGGTGTCTCAAGACGCCAGAATTACTGGCCTCTTTGTAAAACTGCAGGCCCCTTTTATAAAAAATCAACTCCTGATTGGCTGAAACTCCATTCTTTGTAGGACTTTCTCCAGTAAGCATGGGCCAGCCAGTCAGTAATATTAGCTGTCCAGTAATTAGTTGGCTCAGAGCCATCCCTCCAGCAATCCTCTTGATGCAGATTCCACTTCATCCAACTGAGATTTTAGCATCTTTGATAATACTTCCAGAATTCTTGCTTTTTCCTAACCAAACTTGACAAATTCCATTCCTGATCCTCAAGCAGAAACAAACAATGCAATCAAAGGAGGAGCTTGTTTGCGACTCACAGACTAAGGCAGTGAGAAAGGAAAACACAATGGTTATCTCCTGGCTGGTGAACCAAAGGGCAATGCAGAAGAAGAGAAGGCTGTTGCTGTGAATACTCTGATAAGGCAAGCAGTTTATCCCCTGTGGTCTGTGCCATGGATTTGTTTACCATCCAAATAGGACAGTGGAGGAAGCTGCCCCAAGAAAGATATGCACAGAAAAAGTCTTAGCTGAGGGCAAGGAGACACATAAAGACCATTACAAAGGAATCTGAGTAGGACAGAGCGAGAGGATTACAACAAGAGAAGGAATGTAGCTGCCAGATCTCCACCTGCTTCAACGGAAGCAGCTCTAGCTTCCCTGAGCTCCTCCATGGGGAAAGCCACCATTGCTTTCTCATTGTGCTACAGTTTTGAACTGAGAACCTTCTGAAAGTTCATGTTACTGTAATAATCCTACTTAGCATGTGTCTGTTGCGCTTAAGAGTCCTCATGAGTCCCTGGTCCAGTCCCCGGCTATCAGAGGCAGCCCTGTCATATGATCCCCTTCATAAACTCATCAAGGTCCATCTTAAAACCAGTTAAGTGTCTTGCTCCCTTTGGGAGACTGTTCTAGAACCTCCCTCCTCTGGTGGTTAGAACCTTCTTTTCATTTCCAGCCTAAATTTACTCATGTATCTCACCCGCAGACCTCCAGGTGCTCGGCAAAGGGGGTGTGATGGGTTCCTGCAGGGCACAACCTCAGACTGGGTACCGGTGTCCCCCCTGGACTGTCCCTTACAATGCTTTGCTAGTGACAAGCACCGAACTCCTCCAGGTGCTATTATCACTGAGCATGACAGGATGTGAAACCACACACCCAGTGAGGTCGCATGAGAGCTCCCAGAACCACTCGTGAATCTCACAGAGAAAGGCACCAGTCAGTTCACTCCGGCTCCCTGCCTTGCACCCCGAATTGCCCTGTCCTGTCCTGATCAGAAGTCTGTCCAGTATACGTCTATTACCTAGGCCATCCCTCCCTTAACGTGAGAGGAAATACACCAGCTTTTGTTAGCAGAGCTGTGATTCTCCAAATCCTTCAGCCAAAAGACACTGTTTCTGTTCAAATATAAAACAGATTAATTAATACAGAAAGGGGGTTTTAAATGAGCATAAGTGGAAGGCATAAGAGATCAGAGTAAGGTACCAAAGCAAATAAAAGATTAACGCACAATCTGCATCGTAAACCTGATAACACTTGTCATGCTCTAGGATTAAGCAGTCTCCCCCCCCCCCCCCACTAGATGTTACAGCTCTTTGATACACAAGCTTGGAGAGCAGGCTACTGTTGAATTTTTGTCTCTCAACACTTTGGCTGTTTCCATCGTAAGTGGGCGAGGAGAAAGGTCAAGAAAGGCAGCCCCATTCCCTACTTTATATCCACATCCAACGGCTTGGAAGACAGCACATTGGCCATGTCCAGGTGAGCTCTCCTAAACCACAAGGGTGCTTAATCCTGTGTCACCTTTCCCAGCTGAGTGACAGAGCTGAGCAATCTCCATTGTGTGGTCTTATGCAACTGTCGTTGTGTTGTAAATCCTTTGTTTACAACTCCTCTGCGGGTTGCTGAGCCCCTCCTGGGCATGAATCCTCCTCTACTGTTACAAACAAGCTTATGACGCATTTCAGTAGCAGCAAAATCTCATTACTTGGCCATACCGATGATAACCATAGTTTGACATGTTCATGACTTTAATAGCTATCTCCTGTAACATGCTTAGTATGAACCATTGCTGCCAGACAGGAATGAAGAAGAGAGGGCAGCTTCACAATCCTGTGTACCCCATGTATCCCAGTGTATTCATGAACTGGGAACCCTGCACTAGAGGAGGGGCTGTGGGGAAACTGAGGCAGGGGAGGGTGATGGGGTTGATGGTACTTACTGAACACTCTGAATTCCAGTGGAGGTGGAAAGGACTCAGCAGCTTGCGAAATCAGGTGACTGCACAAGGGCACAGAGAGAACCAGCTGCAGAGGAGGGGATAGAACCCAGGAGTCCTGATCCTCATCCATTTGTCCATGGGGGGGCTAAGGTCAATCGGGGTGAGGCATGTATCCCCAATACAGCGTCCCCTGCTCTCAGATCACACAATGCAGCAGCCAGGTGACATCAGGTGACAACCAACAGGGAGGGGAGCTGGACACAGTAAATGCTGCTCAGGGAGCTGTTGGGAGCCTGCAGGATGTGGACTCTGACTTCAGAGCTGTGTTTTCTAAGGGAGCTGGAGCTCAGGGCAGTGTGGGAGTGGGCAGGTTCCCCCAGGTACTGCAGGCAGTGTGGGAACAAGCCGGGGAGCTTTGCTATCAAACCACAAACCTGTGTTCCCCTAATCCCCTTAGCAATGCCTCGTCAAGGATCCAGTCTGGGCCCTGTGTAAATCAATGGGAACGGACTCTGACTTCCATGCCTGAGAAGTGACTGGCCACCTCCATTTGTGTGCGGAAAGGCTGGGGAGGCCCAGTGGTTGGTATTGGGTTATTTAGATTGAGTGTCCCCATTCATTCAGCCATTACTCTCCCCACGGAGAGCTGGCTCAGCACCAGAGGATGGATCTGACCCACCAGCATGGCCAGAGCTGTCAAGGGGCCACAGAGGCTGGAACTGTGACAGAAACAGCAGTTTATGCCCAGAGTTGGCCAAGTGGTCTGGGCAATCATGTGGGACAAGGCCTTGCTTCTGTAATCATAGCACTGCTCCAGCCAGATGCGAGTTCTGGGCGCAGAGCAGGGTGAAATGGGGAAGGTTTGACTAGCTGATTTAAAGGGCCGAAAGTCTGTGCACCTACTGTGCGTGTCAGCGACATGCTGTCTGCAAGCCGGCCCCTTCACAAACGTGCATGCATGACACTCACAGGGCACCTGGCAGGGGGGTGACGGTCGTATTCCACGTCCTGCTGATGAGGAAACTGCAGTGCAGGGCAGCGGTTTTGAGCATCTCTGTTCTTGGTGCCCAATTTGAGACCTCTGGGGCCTGGTTTTCAGCAAGGCTAAGCTCACAGGCTTTGACTGGAGCTGCAGGGGTTCAGCCCTCCTGGAAACCGGACTCCACATCTCTTCGTTTGAGCATCAAGTTCTTTCCCTAGCTCTGAGTATGGCAGAGAACCCAGAGCCTTGGGTGCTGGGCCAGGCAGCTCCTGTGTACCAGGCACTGGGAACTGAGCTGGAGGCTGACGGAGCTGGTCTCTGCCTGTTCCAGTGCCACACACTGCATGACAGGGGATCCAGGAACGGCGGAGCATCCGGGAGAAATTTGTGTGGTGTGGATCCAGGGCCAGCCAGTAGCACTTGGCCAGAGAAGTGCTGGAGTGTTGTGGGATCGCAGACCACGTGGCAGTGTATGGCCCCGGTGGAAAGAGGGGATAAAAGTGTTGCATGGGGCTTTAGTACAGAATGGGCCATTTTTTATTTAAATAAGGGATGTCCCTTGTAATCCAGGACTGTTCACAGCCCTGCCCAATTACTGGCAGAGGGGGGACTAGCGCCCAGATTGCCTGTTCTCCATTTCAGCAGGTGCCTGGGATTTGCTGCAGACTTGGGACTCTTCCAAGTGATTTAAGTGGCTGACAGATAAAAGAGCTGTTCCCCAGTCTGACAGCAGCACAGCCGGCTTTGATAGCCAGCACTTCACCAGGAAAGTTCCTGATTGGATTTCTGCCCCAACCTCCCCAGGCCTTCTTCCTTCATTGGCTTCTGCAGCTCCTAGCTAACTCAGGGACTCTGCCAAAGGAGTAAAAGAAACAAGCAAGCAGCAGGTTGCACCTTGTCCTGGGCGGGGCCCACAGGCTCCGAAGGCAGTTGCTGATCAGATTGGCAGAGGGTGGAAATGTGCGAGTGAGAATCAAGCTGTTCATGCGAAAGAGGTGGGGGAGAGAAGAGAGGATGGAAATTGGGTTTTCTGAGCTATTAAAAAAAAATGGAAAGTGCTGCAGAAGTTGTACACTGTGGTTTAACTAGTGCCCAGCTCCCAGCAAGCGCCACAGGCTGAGTCCTGTCTGAGCATCAAAGGCTGCTGATGGCATTTCCACCTCTGTTTCCCCATGGCTCAGTGGGACCAGCCGCACCTGGCTGAGCAGAAGAGCAGGCTGGCAGCTGTGGCTCCCCTGGAGTTCTCTGGGCCATAGTCAGCGGTGACACAGCTGGAATCGATACACAGAGGGGTTAGGGGGTCACAGAGTGGGGGTAAGTCTAAAGTGTAACATGCACCAATTTGTGTTTGGTGAGTGTGCAAACCAGATGTAACTTGCATGCTGAGGGGTGAAATAGGGAGAGGAGACACAGGAAATAGTACCAGGAAAAGCAGCTAACAGGAGAGGTTAAGGGGATGCTTGCCCACTTCCTTACACACTCCTGTAAGTTGCTTTCCCATCAACCGCCTTTCCTTCCAGCAACCCCAGCATAGAAATGTGCACAGGCTAAATGCTATGAAACTGAAACTGTTTTGCCATTCACAGCCAGTTTGCAGCGCAGCCCATTAAACACAGCAGGTCAGGGTGACCCACGCTTTTGGGAGGTCCTCAGTGAGTTGTTGCAATTTATATCTAAGAAAGAAGCCACACAGCCTGAAAAAGCTGCAGCTAGAGCTAGAGCTGGTCAAAACTTTACAGACAAACATTTTTTTTAGTGGTGAATTAATCCATGGGAGATGTCAGTTTTAATCACTCACGCAACACACACACACAATGATGAACAAGCATTTCATTTTGAAGCCAGATCTTTCGGTTCGGCTCGATCATTCATTTTGTTATTTCCAAATGCTCTCAACATTTTTGAGACATTTTATTCTGTGGAAAATGTTTGTGTTTAATTTTTTTGTCCTGATTCAGGATGAAAACAAACATTGAAATTGTGAAAAACAAACAAGGAGTCCTGCAGCACTTTTGAAGACTAACAAATTTGTTTATCGCATGAGCTTTTGTGGGAGAGAGCCCACTTCGTCAGACACGTGAAATGGAAACCACAGTATGCAGGGGAATATATAAATGCAGAGAAAGGTAAGTCACGTGGGAGGTGGCATCGGACATGGCAGCCTCTGAGAAGAAGGTAATACCCTGGCCAAATGTCACATGCCCCTCAGCAAATGCTTCAGTGAAGAGACAAATACACAGTCAGGAAATCTCTGAGTCCCTGCTCCCGAACCTCTGTCCCCTTTGATTCCTGTCTCTCTGAAAGGTCAGAGGGCCGAACCCTTGCCTTGGGCTCACACTTTTGGGGGTCAGCAAGGAGCAGTTGGGGTGCCATGCTTGAGATTCTCGGCCACTGGTGTGTCCTGAAAAGTCTCTTCTTTGATGCTGGGGCTGACAGAGTTGCAAGATGGGCAAAGGGCTGGAGAAGCAAGTGCCA
Source organism: Pelusios castaneus (assembly GCA_007922175.1). Lineage (NCBI taxonomy): Eukaryota > Metazoa > Chordata > Testudines > Pelomedusidae > Pelusios > Pelusios castaneus. Next base: position 612,379 of record ML685910.1, on the reverse strand, counting down.
AGGAGAGGCAGGAGTGTTGTAGGGTGGAGAGCCACAAAAACAAGGGAGCATTTAGACTCACCCTCATATTCTTGACAGCGAGATGTGTGAGGCTGCCAAAGGCTGTGGGGGAAGCCCTATCGGGTGGCACAGTTATTCGTTATGTGTATTACAGCTCAGGGCTGCACTGTGCTAGATGTCATATAAACGCAGCAGAGAGCTCACCGTGTATACAGACAGGAGAGGGAGACGGGCAAAGGGACTCAGCTAGAGCCCTGTGACAGGCTGCTCCCCAAATCCAGTCTGGTGTGCTGCTATGACCGCTTGAACCCCACTCCTGAACCCCAATTCACTCCGCTCTGCTGGGTGACCACTCACTCCTGAGTCAGTCCACACCAGCCACCAGCGTGTAATTGGTCCCAGGCAGTGGGTGTAAATCCACCAGCCACACAGGCGTTGGTCCCCAAGCAAGCACACCCAGTCCCAGACACTACACTGGGAGCAGCTGCCCTACAGGGATTGGGACCCACTCCCAATCACCTTAGTCTCCAGTCCGTCCACTTAACAAAGAAGTGGATTGTGCCCAGCCTCCCACATCCACACCCTCTAAAGACCACACAGTTTTAGGTGAAACAACTACTAGTTTATTGATCAGAGTCTGATTTCAAGTGAGAACATGGCCAATCAAGGCAGAACCATACTATAAATGAGTCAGGAGTGACCACTATCAAATAAAAGGTATAAACCGCATACTACCCTAACATCTCTACCTAAACTGACCTCAGAGTCCAAGATTATGCACATGGTGTTCGGCTGTTTGATGTTTTACAGCCATTCTCTGCCTGTTCTCAGGCTGGGCCCTGATCTTGTTGAAGTTGGTTGCAAGATGGTGTCTTCTCAGGCTGAAAGCCTGCAGCTTCCCCCTTCTCACAGTCTCTGTGACTTTGTTTTAACCAACTGCTGACAACCCCTCCTCCCACTGTCCTGTTGTGAGATTCTCTTCACTCCTACCTGAGCAGGGGAGGGCATTAGCATTCCCTTTGATGTGTAAATCTCCAGCCACTGTGCTAGAAAGAGTCCTGAGAGTCTGAACCCTGTATCATGCTTCACATCTGTACATACATGTTGCTGTAGGAAACATGGCCCCATGGCAGCCACGTGGAACACGTTCTGAGCATTCACAAAGGAACCTGGTATAGCGTAATTGGCATCAAATAACACAATTATACTGCAAAACTGAACAGAAAAGTTATACAGGTCATGCCCTAGAGCTGCACGGATGTGCATCCCGTCACAAGCTTTCCGCAGGTGGGGCTAGGATGTGGGTTTCCAAGCTCCCAGGCTAGTGCCTATCTGCTGGCCAGCACCTGGGATTGCATCACAAGGCATGGATGGTGAGGGCAACGGATGATCTAACAGCTGCTCAGGTCCTGGGGACGTGGTGGCTCCTAGAGCAGAAGAGGCAGATGGTGCTGGGCTCAGCCCAGGGCTCCCGTGGGCAGGAGCCATGTCCCAGCCCTGCCACATTCCCGCAACAACGGATTTGGGCCTAGTGCGTTTCCACTGTCTGGTTATCTGCCTGCCTCGCTTGCTTGCAGTCCGAGCTGCTGCAGAAAGAGCTCTGTGTCCTGCTCCTCCTCCTCCCCCATGGTACCCAGCTGGGCAAGCGACCGTGGGGGTGATGAGCCCTGGAACTACCCCCAAAACTGGAAGGGAAAAAGGACCCCACTGGCACCCCTTGCCTAGGAGAGGGGGGGTGAAAAGCCCCAGGGGGAGCAGAGATGAGGTTGGAGGGCTGGACTGTGGTGGGGCTGGGTGGGGACAGGGTTAACTGCTGGGCAGGTGTTGGACAGATGTGGGGCGAAGCACCTGCAGCACGTTTCCCCTCATCATTGGCACCACTCATCGGCACAGATGCCCTGGGGACGGGCAGGGGGAGCACCACAGTCTAAAGATGGCCAACACCCCAGTACAATCTTTTAAAAGCACCTAGTGGTTTTGCGGGTCTGGCGGGGGATTTTTGGTCTCTGGATAAAAGGTGATATTGCAGGAGGCACCAGGATCAAAGGTAGAAGTGGAAACTACACCCACCTTTGCAAAGTGTTCCCTCAGGTGGAAATCCAGCCCAGGTGATCACAGCAACCAAGCTGGAGTGTTAATAAGGCTGAGGTTAATGCTAGTGTCAAGAACTGCTCCAGCTCACCCACAAGGCGTGGGCTGGCTGCAGAACTTGCTGAGTGGGGTTCTGAGCGATGACCACATTGACCCTGTGACCTTGAAATCTCTCGGTCCCGGAGTCTCTGCTTCGCCGGAGGGAATCCTGGTTTCCTGCTCAGATCTGCAGCGTCTCCATCACCAGAGCTTCCCAATGAGGGACTCGTCTGGATGGAAGTTGATGCTGAGACTATGGCCCCTAGAACAGGGAGCTGAGGTCTTTTGGCTTGGTGAGAGAAAATGGAGGGGGGGAATCTATGAGGAAGAGGTTCTGCCAGTCCCAGAAGCCAGTCCCAGAAGCCACGGCTGTGGGTTAGATAAGGACCCAGGGGATTCAGGGGCCCCAGGCTGGATCAGGCACTCTGGGGCTTCCTCGGATAGGGAGTGGGGGCGGGGGCGCTCATTGGGGCTGGCCGCCCTAATGCTTCACATGCCTGTGCCCTCTGGACAGACTCAGCACAAGCTGCCCAGCGGATTGGGCCCAATAATGGACATGGGGGAGCCTGTGAGAATGAGCCCCCCCCCAGCCCCACCTGGTACTGAATACTGAGCTCCCACTGACCCTGATGTGAGTCTCAAGTGTGCCTCCCTTCCAGACAGCCCTGTGGTGCTAAGGGGTGCTGTGTCTACCCCGGGGGCTGTGTGCATGTGAGGTTCAGCACAGCACAGTCATGGGTAGGGGGATGATGGGGTCCCAGGAAGGCTGGTGTAAAATTGGCCAGCCAAGGATTCCTCAGTGCTGAGCAATCCCTATACAGCCTTATTAGGGCAGCTTTCAGGTCCCTTTGTTCCCTGCAATAGTGTTCCTTTGCAGGGGCCAAGATCTGGCCCAGCAGTTGTGACGGATCCTGCATCCATCACCTTATACGAGACACCAGCACTTCAAGTAGAATGAGATTTACACAGTGGGTCTTGCCTTCATTTATACCCACGTCACACCACTGTTACTCCACTGATGCCTTTGGAGATGCTTCTGGTTTACACAATGGGAGCTGGGAATCGGGTCCCCTGGGATGATAACAGTGTGAACGGGTCAGGATCCAGCCCATTGACAGCTGACTGGCCCTGGTGTAAGAGCAAGAGTGAGGCCCTGGTAGATGTAAACTGGCAATTGAATCATTCATTTGGAGCTGACTAATCAGCAACGGCAGGTAAATGTGTCTGAACCAAGATTTTTAATCAGTTTACAGAGCTATGTAAACAGTCTAATCTCTGGCCAGACTCACTGATTTCATACAGTCTGCCCAGCATTTGCCTTGCTTCATCTGGTAAGTCCTGAGCTACGTGCCGTGTGGAGCACTCAGAGGATGGGCGTGAATAGGACAATGCTGTCCTATCCCCACCATTGCCCTGCCAGCGTGTTGGTCTCCGCCCGTGGGCAGAGCAGCACAGGTCAATGGTTAGTCTTACATCTGTAGTGGGTAGGTATTTTCAAGGCCTTATCGCTGGCCTGTGAGATTCTGCTCTGGGTTGAAATATCCCATAAGCTCTTCTCTCCCCAGCACAACGGCCCCCTGGCTTGTCCGCACCCTTGATTTCTGATTGTTACATAGGCAGATAACAGAGTTGGCTCCAAGTGGCCAGCAAGACCCAGCCGTGCTCAGAAACAAGCTCTACTCTGCAAAACTAGTACATAAAGGGCGGGATTCTGTGTGGTTCCCAAGAGCGACTCTCTGCCCCATCAGAAGGACTGCGGCCCCTCATGGGCCCAACTCCCTGACTAAGGGAATGAATGGTTCCAGTGAAAGAGAGGTGCTGGCTTAGTGCCTAGCTTGCATGTTGGGAGGGTAACCATGCACAGGCAGCCCTCTGAGACATCCACACTCTGTGTGCCCCGCTGAAAGGCCACGGGGAAATTTTCCTGCTTTCAGAGGGTTTGAAAGTTTCCAGTGATGTCACCTGGTGGCGGGTGCAGGGGAATAACTGTTTGAGGGCTGGGTCCAGAAAGAGAAAGGGACAAATCCACCCCCAGAATAACTCCACCAATTTCCCCCAGGGTGGAACTGGCTCAAGAGCTCATTGCATGGAGGGGGATCCAGGGCTGGGCAGAGGTGATACAAGCATGTAGGCACATGAGTTAGGTACTCACATGCCAGGGACTGTCCTGGGGAGTTGGGCATCTCGTTGCTTTCAACTCCTTTGAAAAATCCCACAATTGTTATCTGTGACAAACAGCAAACAAGGCAGAGAGCACTGCATGAGGCAGTTGGAGAGGAACTGTCCTGGCTGATGAACCACATCTCTAGTGCCTATCCTGGTCACCCCATGGATATTTCACACTGTTAGTGGCAGTGCGGGACCATGCTGTGATCTGCTGTGTGTGCAGAGTGGCAGGGGGAAGCCACCGAAAGGACTTTAATGAGCCAATGCCCTTCCCACACATCCTACTAGTCATGATAATTATTACTGGATTTTGCATTACATTGGCATCTGCGTTCCCCTCACCGTACAAACTCAATGAGGGCCAGTCTCTGCCTGGAAGAACTGACCGACTAAACAGACAAGGGAGTAATAAGACGACTCAGTTCTTATCATGCGTCTTTCGTCAGTTGCTCTCAAAGCATTTCCCAAAAGAGGGCAGTATCATTGGCCCCATTTCACAGCTGGGAAAACGGAGGCACAGGGCAGGGCTATGACTTGCCCATGGTTACCCAGCAGGCTCGTGGCAGAGTGGAGACTTGAACCCAGGCATAGAACAGCAGCAGATTGTAAACTGATGGGGCTTGGCTGTCCCTGTCTCTTAAGGAGTAGAGTGTGCGGCATTGTTCCCCAGCAGCATAGATACTGCCAGCATTCCCTGGTGGTTGAAACGCGTACCGCACCAGCAAGGCTGTCCTAGGCCTCAGGGATCAAAGGAAGAGCTGCTGCCAAGGGAATAAAGCTTGGTCCCTTCCTTCCATCTCCAAGCAGGGCAAATGAGCTGGTGCTACCAGTGTGAGAGGACAGGTGAACCTTGCAGGGCGCCCTAGGCAAGCTGGCAATTAGCTGAGGCTGTGTCTACACTTGAAAAGTTAAGTCGACTTTATGAAGTTGACTTAATAAGGTCGACTTTAAGTCAACTTAAGATGGACCTTATTAAGTCAATTTAACAAAAGTCGACGTAACTTTTCAAGTGTAGACGTGGCCCTTTTGGCCTTATTAAGTCAACTTAACGTTTGAAGTCGACTTAAAAATGTCCACCTAGGCATTACTCCGCGTCCCCACTGGCTTAATTCGACTTAATAAAGTCGACTTAAGTGCTAGTTCGAATTAAAACCAGGTGTTATTCATTCGAATTAACTTTTCCTTAATTCGACTTAAGGAGCAGCTTAAGTTGAATTAAGGAAAGCCCAATGTAGATGCGGAGTAAATTAAGTCAACTTAATTTCTAAGTGTAGATGCACGCTAAGGGCCCAGTGATGGGGCTCCTCGTTTTCAGATGGAGTCACTGATTTTGAGTGTCCAAGTGCCTTGGGTGTCTCCTGAAGTGTGCAGGTGCCCCATTGCTTTCCCACACACAATTTGGGGCATTCCGTGCTTCTAAGGATCAGACCTGAGGCATCTCAAAGTCGGGTGCTCAAAAATGGAGTCACGTGGAGTCAGCAATCATGCTGGCCCAGATGTTTTGCTGCAGCTGCTCTGTGCCAGCCACCAGGCAGCCTCACCTCTTTCCCTAGGAAGCCGCTGGCTGGCTAATTGCTGGCTGGTGCCTGAGTCTCCTGGATGGTGTGGATCTAAACCTAAAAGGGAGATGACCAAGTGTGCCGGGTCCTGAAGAGGTGAGATGGGTACAGTCCTGATTGGATTTTCAACCTTCCTCATCTGCTGGAGGCTGCAGAAACCCCAGCATGGCCAGGATTTCCCTCTGCATAAGGGTCCGAGTTGTCACCTGGAATAAGTCAGCGTAGCTGCATGGAGGTCAATGGAGCTACACTGTGTGGTGTTGGGGAACAGTACCTTTAAGGGCTGAGCTCCCAGCTCTGATGGTTGTTATGCCCAACCAGTTGGAAGCTGGACCTGACTCAGAATAAAGCAGAACCCTTACATGTGCCTTAAGCACAGAGGCCCAGATCCACACAGATATTTAGGCACCGAACTCCCATTGATTTCAGCAGATGTTAGGAACCAAAATCACGTTGAGGGCCTGAGCGATCACAGAGAGCCAGTCTCTGATTCACACCACCTGAGGATTTGGCCTGGTGTCTAAAACAGAGTGGCTTCTTCTCCCCCAGTAATACCCAGCTGCTACAGTGATGGGAGCATGGGAAGATTTTTTTCTCTTCAGTCGTCAGTGCATTGATGCACCCGAGGAAATGTGAACAGTGCAGTGAAAATGCATTGGCTCCACACTTTCGCCACATAGCCACTGTCCACTGTCATGTGGTAAGGCTCCCAAAGACTCTCTGTACAGAAATGTCAGGGTTAAAGCCTGCAGTCCCTACTCGGGCAAAATACTCCACTGAGGTAAGTGGAGCTACCACTTATGGGGTAGAACGTGGCAACTATTAAACAGCACACAGCAATGAGTCATTTTTATAGGGAAGCATTTTTGTTACCTTTCCTTAGGAAGAGAAAGGCTTGTTAACTTCCTGATTTGAAACTCGAGGGACTGTAGGTTGGCAGAATGTTTCCAGGTTGCCACAACATAATTAGGCATGTTGAAAGTTGGCCAGGGCCATAGGGACAGCTCTTGCAAATAGTGTCATGGGATTCTTTAATCATGCAGGCATCTGCTTTGCTATTTCCTTCCACACCACCGGTCACTCACAAAGGCGGCACCCGCTGATGGAAAGGATTTTGTCCTGCGAAACGAGGGCTGGGAAAATTCTGCCTCCAAAGAACAGTTCACTGCTGAAGCAGAGGACAGTTATGCCTGGATTCCCGACTATACTCGGCCAGCACCAAGGTGGCATTCTGTTTCCTGCCACTTTACCAAATACACAATTTCTGTACAGGAGATGCACCCTGTGTTCCATGAGCAAACACAGGCTGATGGACTGAGTATTTGCTGGGCTAGAAGCCCCTCTTCTCTAATCGTTCCCAAAGAGCATTCATGGCCGGGAACGCTCTGCTGTTCGGTTCTGCTGTAGTGTTCAAAATTACTCCAGGCACTGTCTGAGGTCACAGTATTGTGCTGGGAAAAACACATAAGCAGGCAATAAACCTCTGTGAAGTGCCTCACCGTGCTTCTCCACTCTCTTGCTGTGAGGGTCTGAGTGTCTGGCTCGTGAGTCTTGCCCACATGCTCAGGGATTAATTGATTGCCAGATTTGGGGTCAGGCAGGGATTTTCCCCAAGGCAGATTGGCAGGGGGCCTGGAGGTTTTTTGCCATTCCCTGTAGTGTGGGGCATGGGTCAGATATGGTGAGTTGTAGTGACCCCCACCACAAGCCTGATGGCTCCTCTCAGGAAGATCCTGGCACTCTGCACAGTTCAATGAAGAGCAGAGGCCGCTGCAAGATCTACGGAACAATTAAGAAAATGAAAGTGATGCCAGTTCTCCGGCTCTGTTAAAAGCCCTGCTCCAGCACCTGGGCCCCGTGCTGATTGGCACCCTCTACATACGCTGCGTGAGAGTGTTTCACAATCATCCTGGATATTGGCAGTTAAGTGCAAGGCTAGCAAGTCTGATCACTTCTGCCAGGCCTGTGAGCGAAGGGATTTCCTTACAGTGGAGGGGGTGACTGGATTCCCCCAAGCTCGTGCACGCCCATGTGGATAGCCTTGGAAGTGAGCAAACAGCACCCAGAGCATGGGACAGGCACTTGTTTATGGTTTATTCATCAAAATAAATACCTTAATGACACGTTGGAAGAGCAGGCCTGAGTCTCCGCCCTGCATCTTGTGCTCCTGAGCTCAGTGGCCCAGTTCGGCTGGTGTTATTCGACACCCACAGTGAAAATGAGGACACATGGGAGTTGGGGCCAGTGACTGTGACCCTCCTCTCACATGCCACTGCACTGGGGCCAGCGCTGCCACCCTAGTGGATGTGAGAAACCCATTCTTCATTAACCCTTAACAGCCCTGCTGGGTTCGGGCTAGTGTGGGGCAGCACAGAGCCCTTAATGCAGGATGTATGCTGCTCTGGGCTGGCCCCATGCCAGGCTCTGGCCAGTTGAAGCCTGGCATGCGACCTGCCCTGCTAGCTCCCTGTCCAGGGGGTTGTGGAGACACCTGAGGAGGAACAAGACCATGTGGGGTCAGGGGCTGCAGGGCCAGGTGTAGAGACACTGCAACTTCCAGAGACTCCCCAGAGAAGGCAGCTGTCTGGGGGACATGAGGGGGCTGGGGTTGATGCCCTCTCAGAGGGGGGCTGGGAAAGATAAGGACTGGGGGGTTGATGCCTGGCCACGGGGGGCTGGGAAAGGTGGGGTTTGGGGGGAGGCTGGGACAGGGAAGGCTGGGGGTGGCCAATGCCCAGCTGGAGGGGCTGGGAGAGGGTGGGGAAGGTGGGGTCGATGCGCTGCGGGAGGAGGAGGTTGAGAGGCGGAGGGGGGTCGATGCCCCGGGGGGAGTTGGGGGAGGAGGGAGTTGGGAGGCGGGGGAGTTGATGCCCCTGGAGGAGTTGGGAGAGAAGGGGGTTGGGAGATGGGGGGGTCGATGTCCCGGGGGAGCTGAGACAGGAGGGGGTGGGGGAGGGGTCGATGCCCGGCCAGGGGTAGCTGGGAGACGGGGGGTCGATGTCCCGGGGGGAGCTGGGAGAAGAGGGGGTTGGGAGGCGGGTAGGGGGTCGATGCCCGTCCGGGCGACTCGCCGCAGTGCCCGCCTCTCACCTGAGCACGGGGAGGTGCTGTGGAGGGGGCAGAGCCTGAAGCAGCCAATGGGCGAAGGCGGAGTAAGTTGAGCAGTACGGGGCGGGGCTTCCATCGGCCAATGGTAAGCCGCGGTCCGGGAGTTCGGGGCTAGCAGGTTCGGGGCTGGCTGGAGCGGCGAGCGGCGGGGGATGACGGCGCTGAGCCGAGGGGAGAGCGCGGGGCCCGCTAGGTACCGGCCCGACCCGGAGGCGGGGGAGGTGAGGGGGTCTCAGGCTGGCGGGGCGGGCGGAGCTGGTGCCGCCAGGGCCGGGGCTGTGCCGTGGCCTGGGGAGTTTGCTGCAGACTGCCGGGCCCCGCGTGGCCTCTCCCGACGCACGCCCCGGGCGTTGGTTGGCGGGTCCCCCCGGCCCGCTGCTGCTGCCGGGCTCGAGCCGGACGCCGGTTGCCGAGCGGGGCCTGCAGCCCGCCTGGTATGGCCGGACGCTGCGGGGAGGGAGGTCGCGGCGGTGCCGCGCCGTGGTGCGGAGGGGCTCTCCATGCCCGGATGTGTGCGCGCCGCCCCGGCCCTGCGGTCCGAAGCTGGGCTGTCCCCGAGCCTCCTGCCCGGAGTCCCCGCGACTGACAGCTGTGTGCACGTGAGCCGGGACACTGCTGATGACACGCCTCGCCCGAGGCAAAGCTGACCACGCTGTGCTTGTTTCAGTGCTTGCGCCGGGCAGGGAAACGAGGTTACACCCTGTCCCGGCCACTGATTGCCCCCTCCCTAGGAAGCACCCCACTGTGCACGCAGCCAGCTAGGCTCTTCTCATCCTCTCTTGTCTACTGACCCCAAAACAGTCACCCCTCGATGCCCGGTGCTCTGGCTTTGGCCGTGCTGTCAGCATCATGCCCTGGGGACCTGTCACAGATGAAGCAGGAGGTTGGGGTTGCTAACTGTAGAAATATCACTCTGGGCTGGACTGTCTAAAGGGGCTGTGTAGGTCCTTCCTGGGGCTGTGGAGAAGGGGGTTCCTCTGCTGAACATTTCCAGTCTGGGCTGAACGAACTGATTAATGCAGGCTCTTTGCAGCCGTAATAGAGCTAATGGTTGCCCACAACTAGGAGTTCTCCTAATGTGTTGCCCTTGAGATTCCTAGATGAGGACAGAGCTGTCCATCTCTGATACCTGAATTGTGCGTCTGGCTGAGGGGCAAACCAGGAATTGTTTTGCTTGTGTTGCTTGCTGAGCTTCTGGAGGCATTGTGGAGCTGGGATTTAGATTACATTCTCACTCAGTGTTCCTCTGGGCTGGTGGAAAGTCACTGGGAAAGTGTTGGGGCTGTTATTGGCACTCATTGCCTCCACCTCCGCAAGGGAAGGTAAGATTCCAGCTTCTCTTAAGGAAGAAGCAATTAGATCCTTCCTCAGTAAACACTTTTGATGGTGCCCAGCTCTCTAGCTATTGCTCTGTTTTGAGTCTCCTGCTTTTAGTGAAGTGGTGATGAGGCAGCTCTTTCATCAGGACTTGGATCTGTCAGGACTCGTGGACTCCAGTCATGCCCAGCTTTGGTTGGAGGTTGGTATTTGGGGTTCATCTCCTCCTGGGGACACCTTCCTTTAGAGCTATTGGCTATCCTCCATGCCACTGACACTGTAATGCTGATGCTTCGTCAGCTTCTGCCTTCAGCAGAGGGAATCACTGGGTGATTCTGCTCCTTTCTTACTGAGGGACCCCAGAGGTTCTTGACAATATCTCCACTGCCCTAAGGGCTTCTTCATGCCTAGTTCTGCATGGTTTAATTGTAAGAACAGAGGGTGGGCCTCTTGACTTTGGAATTCACTTCCCCCTTGGTTCAGTGCACCTTTCTGGGCATGCTGCAAGGCTGGTCTGGTTTTTGCCAGCTTCTCAGTCAGGGGCTGGGTGAGGGTGGGTATTGGTATGTTTGAAATGGGGGTGTTGGCTATGATTCCTTGGTAGGGTTGAGAGCATCTGACAGCAAGATTTCTTGCTGCTTTAATGTGTGTCCCTTGAGCAACAGAGTGGGCACAGAAACCCAGATACATCTTAGAAAGGGCCACATAGCAGCTGGGTTTTGGTGCAGCTGGTTCTGTAAATCTGAGACCAAGAAAGGAAATGAAGTGTTGCCTTGCCAGCTTTAAACAGTGCAGATGGCCAGGAGCAATTCCACACATCTTAGTGCCAGCCCCAAAGCTTGCAGCAGACAGAAGTGAATTGCTGGGAAAGGAGGAGGGCAGTTGGTGGGGGTTTGTGGTTTCTTGTAACTTCTCCTCACACAGTTCTTGCTTTGTGTGTTGCCGTTGAGCCTTGGTTGTGGAAAACGGCGCTGCTCATGCCTGTCTCTTCCATGTGTACAGCTTCCCAACCCTGAACAGGGTTGGACACGTTGGCAGATTAGCAGGCAGTCTGACATGTTCAGCTTTTTGTGTGTGAATGTTAGCAGCTCTGTGTTTTCGATCTGTTTCCTAGTTCCCGTTGTAAGCAGGGTTGTGGAGCATTTGATTATGAGCTGGTAAAGCAGAGGCAAAGCCAGACTTCTATTTAGCCAGTGCAAAAAGTTTTCCTCACTACTTTCTTTTCTCCATTTTATTGCCTCTCATCAAACATGCTGCTGGGCCATTCACCAGGCTGTTGGCGCTTTTTCCAGTATGCTAATTATGCTCCTTACTGTATCTTGTTGGGAAATGTTTGTTGCTGTTTCCTGTAAAGCGAGGGCAGGCCTGGTGTGGAATCTCAACACTAACAGGATCTGCATTGTTGGCTTTGTTTTATTACATTTCATTACTCACTTGTTCGTATGGGCATCTGATCTCCACCCCCCCCTCCAGCCCCCCATGCTCTTGAGCATGTTAATTGTCTTTCAGCAGGCTGAGCACTCTCTTGGACTGAAAATGTTTGTTTGCCTTGGCATGTGGGAGTCTATAGGAGATGAAGGCTGCTACATGGGCTTGGATTTCTAAGACGCTTTCTCACTGGATGGCTTCACTTCTTCTAAACACGTTGTGTCTTTCCTAGCTGTATTTAGGACTTTGTGTTTTTCAGTGGCCTTTGCACAGCAGACTGACCTTTAGCGTGGATGAGGATAGCATGGTGTGCCTCTGCTCCGGTGGCTTTATGTTCCCAGGGAACATGGGGAAGAGTTGGCTTCTCTCTGCATTGTGTATGTCTCCATGGTCTTGCTGCTTAGCTTGCCAGTATGGACACATGCCCATTAGGACTTGTACCTACTGCATGCAGGTTACCAAACAGCCAGTAGATGGTAATAACTTTTGGTTACTACTGACCTTCTCGGGTCTGTGGCCAGTCCTGACTCCATGACTAGTGGGTCTGCTAGATGGCATGTGATTTAAAGAAACAGAACAGTGGCCTCAACCTCTATCCATTGAGAGCTATCTGAGAAAAACTGGGCTAAGAGCTCCCTGAGCATTTTCTTGTTCTTGGGATCAACCCTTCCAGAGTGAGCTCCTGATCTCACAGGCCTGGATTATTGTCCTAAAATGTACTGTCCTTAACCCAGCTCCAGTTTGTGTTCACATTCTTGGTGGATGTCACACACATCTAAATCTTACTATTGGTGATTCTCAAATCCCCTAAACAAACAAGGAGTCCTGTGGCACTTTTAAAGACTAACAAATTTATTTATCACATGAGCTTTCATGGGAGAAAATCCCAATTCATCAGATGCTTCAAAGCAGGATTAAATCTGTTAGTCTTTAAAAGAGCCACGGGACTCCTTGTTTGTTTTACCGAACTAGATTAACATGGCTATCCCTTTGGATCAAATCCCCCAGTAATTATAGCAGTAATCTGGCCAGACAAGGAGCAATGAGCATGTGACAGAGATGAGGCACTTAAGTTTCCTTTCCTGTTTCTAGGCTATTGTCTGAATGCCTGGGGACACCTATTAGGGAAAGGGTGAGGAAGCAGGGTCAGCGCTTTGTTAGTGCCTGCTGCCAGATGGGCGACTGAAACTCTTTTGCCAAAGGCAAAGGATTTTATTTCAGAATTGAGGTTGCTTCCCTTTCTCCAGGTCAGCGTGCTCCAATGACTGAAATGCAACTACGCTCCTATCACTGTGCCTTTGTCACATAGTTAAATTGAAAGTCTACTGCAGCTGAGCACCCTGCAGCCTGGACCGAAGTACTACGTCAACCCATCAGGGTGAAAAACATTTTACTGATTTACTCTTGCCCCGTTTTTGGGCAGTGACTGAGTCTTGGACGTCTTAGCCCCCATCATCTGGCTTTGTACAGTGCAGAATTCAGAAACGGAGGGCGGGTTTGTTTGAGTACAGCGACTCGGTGGAGAATTCAGACAGTCCCTGTGCAGGACACAAGGTGAGGTGTGGGACGAGCTGATGTGCCCATGACAAACTGAGCACAGAAATCATCCTGAGTGAAACTTGCTCTGCTTGCAGGAACTTGAGTTCACCTGGCCTTTGCCGGGAATCCAGCCACAGCTGTAGCCCAGGGAAGTTTGAGGGTCCCCAGGGCAGCCTAATCCCAAACCTAGCAGCACTCTTCATTGGCCTGTAGGGATGGTGGCAATTCTTCTTTAGCCACCTCCATCACAGCCTTTCTCCTTTCCCCAGAGGATAAATCCAGAGCCTTTAGTTCATGCAAACCCTCTGTATGGGGACAAACGTCATCCTGTGCATGGTGACCACCCAGAATCAGCTTGTCCTTGTGCCTGTGGGCTACATGACCAGATGTCCTTGTGTGAGGAGCAGTTTCTTTCTGTGGGCAGTGTGTGTGTGGCTTTCTGCAGAAATGGCTTCTGGCAGGTGCCCCAGTGCAGTGGCTGTAAGAACAGATGACCTATTGGGAAACAATCCACTGTCCCAGAGCTTCAGAAGAACTGGGTATCCTGACCTCTAATGGGCCCTGCATGACATGGAAAGCCTGGCTCCCCTATTTCTGTGGGACAAGTTGTGAGGAGCCTGTCCCTCCCCAGTTGTGCCACAGAGCCCCATGCCAGGGTGTGTAGCATGTACAATAAAATCTCCTTTGTGCAGTGGGGAAAGAGACTCATAGAGATGGGCATGAACCTTCCACAGCTCTTGAACCTTTTCCTCTGACGAGTCTCTATCATGGTATCTGGAGAAGTAGCATCCACAGTGGCCACAGGTAGCCTGAGACAAATGTCCCAGCTTCTCTTATTTTCTCTGCCTGGTCTGTAGGCATCCCATCTGGGGTGGCCGCTTCCTCTGAAAGGCAGGGCTCTGCTCCCAGCCCAGCTGTCCACCTATATCCTCTGTATCACCTCTCTGTGGCTGCCTTGATACTACTAGCTGGTGTTAGCCTCAGGGCTGCCAATCCCCTGTAGGTCTAGAATAAAGTGTGTATGTTGATGGGAGCGTGGTACAATTCCCCATGGTAATGTCTTATCTCCATTAGTGTGGTGTATTTAGCTGCAGAACTGGAAGTGCCCCAGGACAGCTAAAAGTTGAACCTCCTGAACAACAGTCGGGATGAATCTCTCTCCAGAACCACCTTTGATGACCCCTAGTTTCATGAATGTTTGTATTGCTGTAGCCCTTCTCTGTGTCTGGCCTGGGTGGGCTGAAAGAGCATGGCAGGCACTTGTGGCTGTGCTCTGGCACCAGGGGTGTTTGCTCTCGGGGCATAGTGTGTGGCCGGTGGTGTTAGCGTTCACTTAGCTGTGAGTTTTTCCATCCCTTCCTGGCCCACGCTGATGTTCTGACAAGAGCATCTTGTTGTGCTGTGTACATGCTGTCCGTGGCATTGGGGTCCCTGCAGGTAGCTGGTTATATGTTGCATTAGGCCCACCTGTTGGCTTACTCCACATGCTGTGTTAATTTTGCCCCTGACTGTAATGTGTTTTTATGGCGTATTCTCTCTAGTCATAAGGAACTAGCTGAAGGAATCTTTGGAGCCCTTAGCAATTATCTTTGAGAATTCCTGGAGGACAGAAGAGTTCCTAGAAGATTGGAGAAGGGTAAATGTAGGTTGATTTGTAAAGATAGGTGCTAACTTCAAGTCCTGGAAAGATACTGGAACAAATTAAATTAAAAGTTTGTAAGCACCTAGAGGATGATAGGGTTATAAGGATAGGGGCCTCGTGCTGCACCCGCCCCCAGCCTCCTGGACCCCTTTCCCAGCCTTGTTCCATACCCAGGCCTATTCCACCCCTGGAACTCCAGGCTGCCCTGATCCGTCCGCAGCCACCTCTGCGTCACTGCCAGGCCCACGACCCTGCCAGGCTCCCCGTGGCCTTGCCTGGGGGCCCATGGCAGGAGCAAGAACCCTGCCGTGGCTTCCTGCGCCCTCCATGGGGGTTCCAGCCAGGCCTGCTACAGCCCCTGATGAGCTCGCCCGGCCCGGCTGGGGCCACCGCAGCTTCTACCGCCTTGCTGTGGCCCCCGCCGGGACTCCCCGCAGCCCCCACCAGGTCGTGCACTGGATCTGCCGAGGCCCCACCGAGCTGCCTGGCCACCGCTCCAGGTGACCTGCGTGTCGGATTCCAGTCCCTGGCGGCTGGACAAGACTAATCTAGAATATAGCTGTGATCTGCTCTTAGGTTCCTTCTGGGTTTTCTTTTTGCCCTTCACTGTGTTGATTTAGTTTCAGTGGCACTTGGCCGTCCATATCATGAGCTGGTTTAGTTTTACTGCCTGATTCATCGACTCCCTTCTGCTCTGAGTGGGGGGGCTATGCTGGGAGCTCTTCGTTGGGTTCGATAGGGATCAAAGCTCAGAATGGCACATCTCCGCCTCCTGGCCCTGTTACTGGGTCTGCTGGATGTTGGGGTAGACTCTGTTCTGCGGGGAAGAGCCGCCTTTGTGATGGCCACAAAAACCCTCCAGTGAAGCAGTGGAGGGAGTTGTGCTTAAAGGGGATGAGTGAAATGCTAGTCACAATCACTGGTCCAGGGAATGAGTAATAGGAAGCGAGATCTCGGGTGTTCATTAATGTGTGTTAATAGCATGCCTGGCAGAATTAGGTTTTTATCTTTCTATGTTTTCGGTGGATATCAGTGTTTATTCTTAAGCTTTTTAAAAAAATTTTTTTTTATTGATCTTAAATTTTCACAGTTGTGGGAACCTATCGGGTGGTGAGGCGATCATTATTGAACCTTTCAAGTGTTACAGTGGCTAAAACACAAATGTCAACATCGTGTGTCAAAATATACAGAGGAAATAGCCTTAGTTCAAACTCTTTAAGTTCTCAAGTAGCATTTTTTTCTTTCTCTGCCTCTCTGTAAATGTTGACTATTGATGGAAATGTTTCCATTAGCTTGTGTGTGTGGTGAGACTGATGCTTACTGATTAAAATCAAATTCATCCCTGCCTAGTTAACAGCATCATTGACCTTGGACTGAAGGTGAGTGTGGGTGGGAAGAGAAGAGAAATATCCTTGTGTACGTTCTTCTACTTCTGCTGAGGTCTCCACCGCTTTTGCAGTCAGATGGGAGGAGGCCCCCCCCCCCCCCCGCGTGCAACAGGAATTTGACAGCAGAGCTGGAACTGGAGTGGGAGCTGACTGACATAAATTCCCCAGCTAAGTGCCTAGTATTGGCCAATCAAGAGCCTCGGGGTAGAACTGGGTCCTTGGTTTCAAGTTGGGCAGCAATGGTGATGAGTGAATGCCTTGCTCTGCTTTGGGGGTTGCTGGGTTCTGAGCTGGTATTAGGCCAACAGCTGTTGCCTGTCTAATCTGGATAATCTCATACTTCCTGGGAAATGTCACGAGTCTCCATGTAAGTCCTATCCTCCTGTCTTCAGTGTTACCTGAATACGCTTGGTTCAGACTGGATTGCTGGTGGTGTGCTTAATTTTCAGTTGTGGAAACCTTTCTGCATATCTTGTGTGCAGTGTAGTTGTAGTTATGCTGGCCCCAGGATATTAGAGAGATGAGGTGGGGGAGGAAACATTTTCTACTGGACCAGCTTCTGTTGGTGAGAGACCAAGCTAGCACAGAGCTCAGGTCACCTGAGGAAGAGCTCAGTCAGTGTGACTCAAAACCTCGTCTCTCTCACCCATAGAAGTTGGTCCCATAGATCTCAGCTCCCCCACCATGTCTTTCTGCATATTGTAAGTATTTCCACTGAATGACCCCCTATGTGACCTGGCTTGTCCAAGCAATGACTAGCTACCTTCAGTTGGATCAGAGATCTCTTGGAGTAATGTGCTTCTACACTGGGACAGAGAGAAGACAGACCCCTGTCATACTGTAACATATTTTACATGCCCTTCTTGAGGGACATCTCCAAAGCCACCCACACGTCCTACCTGGCTGAGGAGGGGCTGGGACCCTTCCACGGCGTGGGCTCGTTTTGCTCCATGTCAGTTACCACACGGAACCTAGAATGGTTTTGCAGATGTCGCGTACAGAAGCAGAGCTCCTCTTTCCTGCAGCACCTGGCGCCTCTGGCTGAGTTCCTCCTGCACACAGCCAGCTCGAGCTCCGCCTTATTGGTGCCTGTCTAGGAGGGGGTGGGCAGGATCTAAGGTCCCTCCTCTTACACGTTCATAGTTGAGCTGGACTCCAGGTAGGGGCTTTTTTCTGCCGTCCCAGAAGTGAGTGGTGAGTGAAGGGCTCCTTTAGGTTTCCCTGACAGTTTTTCTGGCAGCTGTGATGCCCTGGGCCCCAAAGAATGCTCTCCTTGCTGTGGTGGCTGGGCCAGCTGAATTGCTAGTCTAACACCTGCCCGTGGGCCCAGCAAGGCCTTGTACCCTGGGGGAATGTGGCTGGGTGTTGTCCGATCCCCAGCTGCTGCCTTTGGCTGTGATAAAGGAGGAGAGAGCCAAGGGTGAGGTGATGTCTGCTGTCGCTGGGTCGCTTGGTGTGCTCCTGGGAGTTTCTCACCACCACTGCTGCTTGGTTCCTCTTGTCCAAGTTGGCCGGATCTCCTTGCAGCTTCGACGATCACGAGCAGAAGGGAGGAGAGGGCTCAAGACTGAGGGAGCCCCCAACATGCCGGCTTAGTGTCATCTGTGTTACAGCTGTGCCCAGGGCTCTGAGTGAGAGCAGGACTCCACTGGGGTCACAGTGCGAGACAGGCCCTGCCCCAGGGAGCCTGCCAGCAAAAACAAGGCAGGCAAAGGGTGGGAGGGGAAAATGAGGGACTTGCCCAAGGCCCAGCAGATCGGTGGCACAGCTGGGACTAGAACCCATGCCTGTCAAGCAGTGCTGGTTTACTGGATCATGCTGCCTCTTGACTGTAAGCCCAGAGATTTAAGAGAAAAGCTGGCGAAATGGCAGGAAACAGTTGGTGTGGCTGCCAACATGGCAGCTGCTTCGTTAGACTCTTGTTTGCGGAATTACCAATAATAAACTCTGCAACCAGTCTGGCTTCTCTAGTGAGGGGGAGACGCAGCAGACTGAGCTCAGCCGCAGCCAGCAAGGGCCGAGCACGAAACAGGGAAGCAGTACAGGGTGCTGAGAGTCGCTCTCAGGCACACTTTGTTTTTAAACTCCCAGTGTTCAGTTCTCCCTTTGATCTCACCCTCTTAAATGTCGGACAGCTGGGGGCTGGCAAGAGGGACCAAGGAGCCCAAGGTTCCTTTCCTGAGCCTGGAGCCACCAGCTGGTGATTGTGGGGCTGTGGTCTCTGACTTCCCCAGGGCAGGGCAGTCCCACTTCTGTGAAGTGCTGCTAAATTCCTGCCCCAGAGGCCCCACCGCTCCTGTTTAGTGCTGTGCCCCCGGGGCTGCAGGACGGATGCAGTAATCACCAGGAATTGGCAATTAGTTACTGAGGTGGCCTGGGGCAACAGTGAATTCCTAGCTCCTGCAAAAATGCTGAGAGAGGAGATCTTCATTTCCAGTCCTGCCTGGAAGGCCTAAGTGACTTGGTAGTTTTTCAGCATCTCCTCACAGACCCTGTGCATCCTGGGAAGGTGGCATCCTGTGCTGGGATGTAGAATTCTTCCACCTTTTCTTCTCCACAGCAGAGGGTGAAGTCTGTGGGGTGGTGTGCGCACTTCTAACATGGTGCATTTGGAGCTGGGGACTGGGAGTTTCTCTTGCTTTGCCTCATTGTGAGCTTGCTGTGAGATCTTGGACCCATCACCTCTGGCTTGTGTGTCTTGATTTCCTTATCAGTACGTTGTGGAGGATGGTCTTCAAAACCCACTCTGGAAGTGAGCCAAGCCTCCCCGGCACATGCATCCCTACTGAATTTCAAAGCCACCTGGAGCTGAGGCCTTCCTGAAGCCTTGGAGCTCAACATTTTAGGATTTTTAGGATCACCAGAGTGATAAGGGACTGCGAAGCTGGGCCCCCTTCTGAGTGCCATCGGTCTAGCGCTCCCACAGCTGCAACAGGATAGCTGAGGAGACGGGAGAAGAGGAAGAGAAGGAGGGAGGGAAACTTTTTCTTTGTTTTAAAGCCCTGTTGGACTTGGGGAAAGTGAGTGTGGAGGGATTCTGACCCATGTCCTCTTGGGGCATCATGGCTGATTCTTTTGGGAGGTGCGCAGCGCTGGTGCCATTGTGAGAGTGGGGAGACTCATGAGGCTTGGGGCCGTGTGGACAAAAATAGCTGTATTGACATTCCTGCTCAGGCTGGAGCTCAGGATCTGATGCCAGGAGAGGTGGGAAGTGAAAGTCGGATCTTGGGCCCATCTGGGAATGTCTATGCTGGTACTTTTAGCCTTGCTGCCCCATCCCCATGAGGAGAGCAGGAAATTTTCTGGGGAAAATATAGCATAGGACAAGGCACTGGTAAATACTGTCTTACACTCAGTTTAAACCAGGGTACTGGGGTAAATAACCACATCAGTGACCAGCAGGTTGAGCAAGCTGAGAATGAATCTTTTTAAACTTCAGACACTTAATCAGACATTGGAACCTGGAGCAACCCCATGTTCCAGAGGGGTCGCCATGTTAGTTTAATTCAGCGAAACAAACAAGGAGTCCTGTGGCACTTTTTAAGGCTAACAAATTTATTTATCGCACGAGCTCTTGTGGGAGAAAATCCCACTTCCTCAGATGCTTGAAGATGGAGAAGTACAGATGAATGGGAGGAAAATAAATGCAGAGAAGTGTAAGTCATAGGATCAGGTCAGATTGTTACAGCAAATCAAAGCAGTTGTTTAGACTCAAACAGTGAAGAACAGCATATTGGAGGGAGGTGCTGGGGGGAAAGGAAAGAAAAGCAAAATTACCTGTTGTAATGGGAAAAAAAAGTAGTCCCCATTTAACCCTAAATTGATGGTGTCATATCTGCATAGGAATTCCAGTTCTGCAGTTTCTCTTTGAAGCTTTGATTTGTCATCCATTTGCCAATGTACAGCTATTAACAGATCATTAATGGAGTGATCAGGAAGATTGAAGTGTTCCCCTAGTGGTTTTTGAATGTGGTTATTTCTGATGTCAGCTTTATATCCATTTATTCTTTTGCCCAGAGACTGTCCTGTTTGTCCAATATATAAGGTAGGGGGCATTTCTGGCACAGGATGGCATAAATCACATTGGTGGATGAGCAGGTGAGTGAGCCCTTGATGGAGTAGCTGGCTTGATTAGGTCCCATGATAGTGTCTTTTATGCAGATATGTGGGCAAAGTTGTCAATGTGGTTTGTTGCAGGGATATGTGCCTGCTTTAATGTTTCTGTTAAGTCTGTAGTTGCTGGTGAGTATCTGTTTAAGGTTGGGGGAGCTGTCTGTAAGCAAAGAGAGGTCTGCTACCCAAGGCCTGAGAGAATGAGGGATGGTCTTGTAGAATAGGCTGTAGATCCTTGATGATGTGCTGTAGAGGTCTGACTTGTAGGTGTTGACCAGTGGCGTTCTGTTGTTTTCTTTCTTGGACTTCTCCTGTAGTAGTTGACTTCTGGGTACGCATCTGGCTCTGTCAATCTGTGTCTTCACTTCTGCAGGTGGGTATTGTAGTTTTA
This sequence comes from Pelusios castaneus, assembly GCA_007922175.1. Classification (NCBI taxonomy): domain Eukaryota; kingdom Metazoa; phylum Chordata; order Testudines; family Pelomedusidae; genus Pelusios; species Pelusios castaneus. The sequence goes on along the minus strand of ML685910.1, from coordinate 591,598 downwards.
AGTATGCTTGATAGAGTTCTTGAAGGTGTCTCTCTGGCTGAGGGATCAGAACAAATGTGGTTATATCTTAGGGCTTGGCTGTGGACAGTGGGCCATGTGGTGTGTCCTGGATGGAATTTCGAGGGATGTAGGTAACTATAGTGATCAGTAGGTTTTTGGTATAGGGCGGAGTTTGTGTCCATCACTAATTTGTACTGTAGTATCCAGAAAGTAGATCTTCTGTGTGGAGTGTTCCAAGCTAAGGTTGATTGTGGAATGGAAATTGTTGAAATCTCTGTGGAAGTCTTCAAGGGCATCCTTACCATGGGTCCAGATGATAAGGTGTCATCAGTGTAGCACAAGGATAGGAGTGGTACTTGGGGATGACACCGGAGGGAGTGTTGTTCTAAGTCAGCCATAAAAATGTTGGCATGTTGTGGGGCCATGCGGGTATCCATGTCTGAGTCATGACAAGCAGCACTTCCAGGAGAAAATATTGAGCTGAAATGTACAGAGAGATTCTGCTGCTCACGCTTCTAATCACCGGTACTAATGTCACGCCCACTACAGCTCAGCTTTTTATTTGTGCAGCCTTGAATTAAGCTATGAATTTCTGGCTTTACGTGACCACAAGTTGACTCCGTCATGAGAACTAAGCGTAATGTGTGCGTTAATGAAGCAGCTGTTCAAATAGAAAACGCCTTCCGCTCAGACTAACTGGCTTTCCCCCAGGCAGTGAGATCCACCATCCATTCTGGTAAATAGCATGCCAGCCCTGCCCACAAGCCTGATTCAGCTGACCTGGGCTCTGAGGCCTGGTGCCATGGTTTTTCAATGCAGTGTAGACATGCCTTTGGATGTGCTTTGTTGCTTGGAGTTGCAGCTGAGGGCAGCTGACTGAAGCCCTTGCAGGTTATTAAGTGGGGAGCCATCCACAGCTGTATGCTTAGTGTAAATTGTGCTTTCCAAGTGGGGTGGTCAGAGCTGCTTTCCAATGTTTGGGGCAGTGAAGAGTCAACCCAGCATGACCCCCCCCCCACTTTCCATTCCTCTGCCTGACTCTGCAGTTCTCCTCTCTTGGCTCCATTGGTCAATCCAGCCCTTTGTCCTCCTGTTTTTAGCATGTCCTCAGAGGCCCAGAGTGGTTTCAAGCTTGGTTGTAGAGGCGTCTTCCCTACATTGAGCATTGCCCTTCTTGTTACACGGCAAATGTCTCTTGGGTCCAGATTTTGATGCCAGGGACTTTTGCGGTGTCTCTGGTTGGCACAAGCAACTTGGTGATGGCACCAGGTTCTCCTGTGAGGAGAGTGGTGGCTGTGTAGACTCTTTTGGGAACCAGGCTGTGGCCAGGCAGGCCCAATGGTTAGAGCTGTTGGTGTCAGTCCTGAGGGGTTGAGCCAGAGTTGGCAGCCAGGATCCAGAGCCAAGGGTCAAACCAAGCTCAGTAGCTGGGACTGAGGCTATGTTGAGCCAGAGTCAGTAACCAGGAACTGGACGTCAGGAGGCCAGGAACATGCTAGGGTTTGTCTCAACAGCAATTAGTGATCTGCCTTGTTGCCCAGATGACTTCCTGGTGCTCCCTTCCTTCAGGCTTAAATACTAGGTGTGGGCCAATCTGAGGTCAAGGGTGGGGCTGCTGGTGGCTGGCGTTCCCTGTCGTGACTAGTCTTCTTGGGTCTGTGGCTTGGCCAAGGCTGCCTATTGGCCCAGCAGACCCATGTCGAAGCCCCATGAATCCTCATGGACGGAAGGAGAGACCCCAGCTTGCCAAGGTGTTTCCATGGCAGCCAGTGTGGGAAACCCTTCCTAGCTGAATCCCAGGCCTTGTCTCCGGCCTCTCATGAAGCGAAATCCCCCCAGCTCTGTTCCCGAGAGCCCTTCAGGGTCGCTGTGGGCAGAGGCAGTCTCAGTGAGGTGACAAGTTCCAAAGGGGGAGCTGTGTTAGTCTAGTTCAGCAAAACCAAGCAAGGAGTCCTGTGGCTCCACTTCAGACCCTCTGCTTCCTGATTCCAAGAACGGCTCTTGTGGACCTGCCTCTTCTGCTCTCTGAAACTTTGGGGCTAGGGAAAATCAGGACGTTTAAACTCTAGCAAGCCAGGGCACCTCATTAGCTGTGGTGTGTGACTCATCCCAAGGGGCTGAGATGCTCCCAAAGAAAATGACTGTGTGAGCATCTAGACAAAATGCAGAAATCTGGGGACCTGTAACCCTGGGCTGTGGCAGAGGTATGGGCCCAGGGAGAATGTTAATTGTCTGTGGCCATGATTTAAAAACAGACCCAGTCTGTTGCTGGAAATGCAGTCCCACAACCTACTGCTCTGAAGTGCAGTGTCTGGCTTGACAAGAAAATCTTCCTTTTCCATCCCCTCGTGAGAAATCCCAGCTTAGATGTGGTAAACCCAGTCTTTGCCTTGTCTGATTGAGGGGAAAATCCACGTAGAAGTTCACATTTCCTGCTGCTGTTTGTCAGGCAAGGGGATTGTTTCACCAAAGGTAGCGTCCAAACAGTGCTAATAACTGGCTTGAAGACTGATGACTTGATCATTTTCCAGGGGTGCTGAGCAAGCCCAGCACCCATGGAAATCCAGAGCAGCTGCCAATGCCCAGCTCTGCAGATCAGACTGCCCATTCCTGGATTTCTTTTCTGCAACATAAACCTTCAGCCAAATCCTTTAAGCGGCAGGACTGAGTAGATTTCACTTCTTCGGTGAGTCCCTTGTGCTCCCTTCACCTGTGCTGGGCCCTGTAGGATCACACTCAGCTCCTCTTTTGTCCCTCTGGCCGGAGTCGAGGGCATTGGGCCGGCTCGCTCTAACTGGAGGGATGAGTCTAGCGAAGCAAGGGGTAAAATTCATCAGGCTGAAGAGGAGGTGGGGCTGGATGTGGCTTGTGCAAGTGTGTTTAGCTGTGGGGAGTTAGACAGCTGGATTGGATTTATGGGCCCTGCCATCTGGCTAGTGTGCTTGGTCAATATGCAGCCAACCAGGGGTTTGAGGTGGAGTTGCACAGAGCAGACATCCTGTGCCTTGGGCTGTGCCGTCTCCAGGCCACAGGCAGAGAGTGCCAGGGAGGCAGGCTGGAGCCCTCTGGCCTTGGGAGATGAGCGAGGTGGCTGAGAAGGGAGCTGCTGTTACAGTGAAGGAAGGCATCAGACTCCTCTCCATGCCAGAGTGGGATGGTTAGATCCCAAACTTCCTCCTCCCCTCCCAGGGTCCCTGACTGCTTGCTGCTGAGGGGTATGTGAGGACAACTGCTGCTGGCCAGCCTGTCCCAGCTCCAGCCTCTCCCCTGCCCTCTTCTCTCACCGCATGTTCGGGACGTTCTGTGGCACTTTTAAAGACTAACAAATTTATTTAACACATGAGCTTTCGTGGGCACAATCCCACTTCCTCAAATGCATGAAATGAAAACTCTGGCATGTCAGGTGTGTATATATACACATACAGGGAAGGGTGAGTCACCAGGTCAACGCAAACAGTTCCAGAGGGGTAGCTTCTTAGTCTGTTTCAGCAAACCAAACAAGTTGTTTTAATTCAAACTGTGTGGATGTGGGCCATCAACACCAATTGATGAGAAGGTGAGAATGTTAAGAGAGAGGAAATCACCTTTTATAATTCTCATCAATTGTTGTTAATGGTCCACATCCATACAGTTTGAATTAAAACAGCTTGTTTGGTTTGGTGAAATAGACTAACGGGTTACCGCCTGGAACTTCTCTCAGTATTTTTAATTGCACTTTTTGTACACATTCCCTTCCTAGCAATGAAGACCAGAACATGACCGTTTCCTTAAACGCTCTTTACCTCTTGCTCTGCTCTAAAAGTAGCTGTTTATTTTCCAATAATAAATACGAATGAAATGCCTTTGAAAGCAGAAAAGAGTGGTGGTAAAGAGACCCCGTCATCCATCCCAGGCTATAGCAATAGCAGAGTGTTTTCCAAACATGAACTCCCTTGCCTCCCTTCCAAGGTGGAGATCAACGTTCGCCCTGCTTCTTTAGATGGGGAGCTCAGGGCAGGCAGAGGTGCCAGGAATAGATCATGGGAGTCATGGTGTTTAAGGCCAGAAGGGCCCACTTGAGCTCCTGTATAATGCCAACAGCCCCTGCGTGAAGACCCAGCCCCCTGGCTTCTGCACACCAGGCTCTGCAGGCTGCCTCTTCCATTTTTTGGCTATTAAGCTATGGTGCCCCATGATGGGGGGGAGTTATTAAACACCTAGGAAGCACCTAGGTCCCACTGAGAGAGGTGGGCTAGGTGACAGAACTCTTGTCACAACAAAAGGACTGCTAATTCGGGGACTTGACCCATGCACTTGTGTAGTGCTATATCTGCTTGTCTGTTGGGGGTCTCTGAAGAGTGAACAGAGGATGGGGAGGGGAGCTGGCTAAGAGCTGTGGCTCTTGGAGGGGGTGTGATCCCCAGGGCGGTTCTGGTTCTGCATGGGGGATGCAGCAGTCCTTGTCATCCCACAGAACAGGCCCAAGTCTAGCCAGCCTTCACGGCTGTCTGCAAGGAAGTGAGAGAACGAGTCACGCTGCATTCTGCTCAGCCGTCGCTTGCAAGCTTCACCATGGGCTGGCCCCCGCACAGCTCCTCAGCCGCTTCATGGAACCGCCATGCTGGGTCAGACCGGTGCTGAATGCTTCGAAGGAACCTCGAGGAGGCACTTACATGATAACCTGCCCCAAGGAAATTTCCTCCTCACCCCCAGAGATAGAGGCTGGCTTAAACCCTGAAACAGGAAGGTTTGTCCTTCTAGAGCCAGGTAGATAAACTAGATAACCGCGGACATGCTTGTTACTAATCCCTTTCTGAAGCCTACTGAGTTCTTGGCTTTGGTATCATCTTGTGACATTGAGTTCTGCGGGCTAATCATGCATAGTGTAAAACAGCAGAGCCTCACATGCCTTCCGTGTGTGGGCGGTACCCAGGCTGGAGGGACATCATTGGCTGAGCTGTGCCAAATCCTTTCTACCTAGACTCTGTGTGGTCTGGAGCCTCGCTCCAGAAAGGTGGTGGTGGACTCTAGAAACAAGTGATTTTCTTGGTGATAGAAAAATGGGGATGCCACAGAGTCAACATCTCCTTTGTGAATCCTGCTATTGCTTTGAACCCGGTGCAGAACAGTAGCTGCAGAGCTTCTGTTGAAGTAGTTGCACTGTCAGATCTACAAAAACCAGCTCTGTGTCCAAGACCCCAGCTGAAATGAAGTTTCTCGGCATGCATGTGTGCATATGCTAACACACGCCCTTTCTGAAAGAATGTCTGCCTGGACAGCTGATCAAAATCCAAACAGGTGTGTCTCACCCCACTCTGTTCAGTGGGCCTGGTTCTTCCCAGCCCTGCAGCTTGTGGTGTGATTTGCACAAGTACCAGAGTAGAATGATGGTGTAAGTGACATACAGGCTGCAATGCAGGGAAGGATCATGCTGCATGTCATCTGGTGCCCAACAGGTGGGTTACCAGCCTATGTCCAGCTGCTCCCTCTCTCAAAAGGAGTCCTTTTAGCATTCAGCTAGCCTCTCTTAAACACAAGTGCTGAAGTGTAACTCCCATCAGCTGTTCCCCCTGAAACAGTGAGCCATTGAATCTCTTAACCTGCCTGTGGATTCCTATCATGTTTATTTCAGTAGCTTTACGGTTTTGTGTCATTACCATTCTTGCATCACGAGTAGTCGAGACACTTTAAAACCGTTGTATATTCCTGTTGCTGAGAAGGGCAGTATTAATTAGCGGTCTTTGCTGAGAACACAGAGAACAATTGTAGTAGTTTAATATTTCAGCCGGGCTATCCAACGTGTTCTCTGTCTGAGCAGGATGCTGCCCTGGGTGCACTCACAGCACGCTCTGGTACAGGAGAAGACTTTCTGGCTGAGCTGCACTGAGAAGCTGTGTAATTGAAATGAGAAGTTCATCAGTGGTCTCTGTAGAGCTGGGTGGGGGTGATCTCCACGGCTGTGCTGGCTTTCTGATCTTGAAGAAGAACTTGAGTGGTTGGTGTTCAAACATTAAAACAAACCTCTTGTTTGTTTAGCTGGAACTATAGGTAGATAAGAGATGGCTTCACTGTAATTTTGAAGAGGTTGGCTGAATGCCTGTTGGGGTGGTCTAGATTTACTTGGTCCGGTCACGCACAGTGTAGGGGGCTTGACTGGATGACCTCTCAACGTCGCTTTCAGCCCCACATTTCTGTGATGACTTGACTCTGGCCTTTCTGGTGTCCCGCATTTCCAGGAGGGTAGATGGAAGCAGATTCAAACGAGGAACTGGGTTGGATGCTAATTCCTCATCTGCCTTACAGTTACAGTTGTGCAGGGGTGTCTGTTACAAGGGGGCTGTCTCCAGCTTGGCTATACCGCGGTTGCATTTTGTAGTGTAGACAAGTCCAGGCTGGTGCTCTATGACCCAGGCAAAGCTTTGGGCATGCCTATCACACCCCCAAGGTTTCAGGACACAACTAAAACCTGGCTAGATCTAGCTTTGGTCAAAAAAAGATGAAATTTTTTTGTCAGTTGGAAAATTTATCCCAGCTTTATTTAGGTCACATCTGTGCTGTCGTCATTGCTCCTAGCTCTTATCTAGTGCTTTTCATCAGCATGTCTCAAAGCGCTTTACAAAGGAGGCCAGCGTTGCCCCCGTTTTACAGAGGTGAAACAGAGTTACGCTTGGCTCGGGGAGATCCCAGGCTTCTGACCCAGTTGGGAAAAATGCAGATGGCCAGTTCAGAGGGTGTTGCCACTTGGGCACCAGTAAAAGGCCTGACCCAGGTGCTGTGTGCAGGACAGAGTTTAAAAGGATCTTGAGGGTTTTGGAACAGACTCATTTTGGAGTGTCGTATTAGTGACCCCTTCTCGCCAATATCTGTCCCAGCGATGTGCGGATTTGGAGATCCTTTAAAAAGACATGAGCTGCTCTCTCTGCTCCCTGTTGGAGTTGTCTTTCCTCAGGGAGCTGAACCACAACAGTAGCCTGGAGTAGGTTAGTGCTTCTCCGAGCAGGGGGCTGCAGCCAATGTTCCCTCTAAGCTGATGGTGCAGCTCAGCAAGTTAGGGTACTCCTTGAGCGGCAGTTTGTGAGGCATGGTGCTGCATGGGCAATGGTGTTTGGCGCTGGAACTATCAGCATGCCCAAGTACCTTAATTCAAAAGAAATGCAGAGATGTCTTTTCGTTGGAACTTTAATAAAAGTGTTAAACTGAAATATTGCACTTTGATTAATTTACTGAACAAATGTGAGACAATGACACTTGCTGCCTATCTAGCCTCTACTGTCATCTACACCTCACCATTTTTGTCGCCTGTATTTTGCCATGGGGTCATGAATGTCTTTTGTGCTATGAAGGGGATAAACTTAAAATTTTAAAACGCAGACGTTGGGCTGGAGAGAAGGGGAGAGACATCACCTTCCTCGCTATGGGCCTTCAGCATCCCCTCTGCCCCTCTCTGGGCCATTCAAACACAGCTGCCAAATTCAGCCTCCTGGCCTCCTCTTCTGGTCCCATTGCTCCCCTCCTTGAATGCCTCTCCTGGCTCTCCCTGTCTGCAGTGGTATTGCTGCCATAGGGCACAGAGGGCACGTGCCCCGAATGTGCCCAGCAGTACCCTGAGTCCAGCCCAGAAGCCGGAGCCAGCGGGGCCATTTTAAATTTCCCTCCCTGCTCCACTCCCAGGCACATAGCCTAGGGTCGAGCAGGGCAGGAAATGTACACGCCAGTCCCCGACTCCACACGCAGCTGTGGGGGGATCCTCGGGATTTGGGCAGGGGTGGAGCGACCAGTGGCGCGGCCTGGCCCAGCTTGGGGCTCGGGGGCCGGCCCGACGGGGGCCAGCGCGGCCCGGCTTGGGACTCGGGGGCTGGTGTGGCTCGGGGCTCGGCTGGTGGTGTGGCCCGGCCTCGTCCGGCCCAGCTCAGGGCACCGACAGAGCGGCCAGATCAGGCCTGGGGCCAGGTTGGGACTGGGGCTGCTAGCAGGTGGGAAGGGGGGGGGGGGCCAAGGAAAGCTGGAGGGGGCAGGACATGTGCCCCAAATATTTTTGGGGGGCAGCAACGCCCCTGCCTGTTTGGCTGCTTCAGGTTTGAAGACGCTTGTCCTCACCTTCCCCACTCTGCCTCTCCCTCTGCTTTTGTGTTGGGCCATGCTGCCAGCCGCATCTGCTGGTTTCTTCCGCACTGGCCCATATGCGAGGGACAGCCTGCCTGAATGCGTCTGCCAGGTCTGTCCCCCTCTATCCTCCTCGTCGTGGGGCCCGCCTCAGTGGAACAGCTCTTCAGAAATCAGCCAGTCTGTGATGGCTACGCCGAGGAGTGCACGGGGGTTGTTCGCGCCTACTCCGGTGTCTGTAATGAATTCAGATGTGTGTCTCTGGGTATAAAACTATGGTCTAGTTATTGTCGTTAAATCCCTCCACCCAGCAAACCTTCTGCTGTTGCGCTCAGGCTGTAAGCTTCTTTGGGCAGGGATTTTACTGTCCCTATGTGCGTGTGTACAGTACCTAGTACATTGGGGCCCCAGCCTGGGCTGCAATGTCTGCTCTATGGTTATAACTGAAATGCCACAAAGATACTACTGCATCGTCACCCCTTGTGATTTCCGGGGGTAAGGCTGCAGGCTGTGTTCTAGCTGATGGCACTAGGGGGTGGTACGGACCCACCACCCCCAGTCAGGCTGGGCCGGAGAAGAGGCGTGGGGGTCGGGCTGGGCCCGAGAAGAGGCGTGGGGGTCGGGCTGGGCCCGAGAAGAGGCGCGGGGGTTGGGCTATGCGGGCATCTGTGATAGGCGCACGGGCGTGTGACAGCTGCTGCGTGGCTGCGCACGCACGCAGCTTACAGGAAACATAGGCTGCAGTTAATAGGGTTTTTGCAAGAAGTCTATGAGAAGATTCCAGGCCTGGGGGCCATGTGGAAAGCAGGGTTTTAGAGGCCCCCAAAGGGAGTGGTGTGGCATGTGGGGACACGGCTGTGCAGGTTTGTCCTGGTTGCCCTTCTGTCGTGATGGGCCAAAACTGAGTATCAGGGTGGCCCTGTGGGGTCGCAGTGTCAGGAGAGGGGAGCCGGCTCCAGCCCCATGGGAGAGGAGCCGTCACTGCGAGTGAGTGTAGTGCAGGGCCACTCTCCAGTCCATCCCAGCTTCTGCTCAGTGGTAATATTTCTTGAATCGGGGTGCTTCTTTTCAGCTTTTGCTTCTACCCCCAAAACTGCTGCTCTGTGGAAGGCAGTGAGAGCAGAGCAAGAAGAGTAAGATGTGCAGGGCCAGCTGGTGACAGGCCTTGTGAAATGGGAAAGCGAAGAGAACTAGCTGGGAGTTGGTTTGCAGGGCCTTGGAGGAGGGACAGAGAAGGCGCTCATGAATGTAAGGGGCGGCCCACGGCCACATGGAAACTCAGAAATGATGCTAATAGGCTTTATGGAAGAAAGATGAAATCAGACAGCTTATGCGTCCTTTCTGTTTTTAGTAGGGGTGCATCTTGTGGCATCTGGTCTTTAGTCCCTTGCTGTTGCTAACCACCTGCAACGCTCCATGGGATCCTTTGTGCTTATCCTGGTTTGTAGTGATTCAAGTTTGCTAAGGGAAAGTTGCCTGTCTAAACATGCTAGGTGCCGCAGACAATAAATTGGAAGAGAAACAGCAGCCCCGTAACGCAGTGCAGTCTGAAACTGCCCGGTGGCACAAGGAAAAAAGGCCATTGCCCTGTTCTGCGAGGACGTTGCAAAGAGAGGATTACAGCTCTGAGTTGGCAGGGAGCAGGGGTAAGCAAGAATGATCTCTGTGAATGCTGTAGGGGATGAAGGATGAGCTCAGGGGACTCTGTGTGGGCGATAGGCTTAATGTTAAATCTTCCAGGCAGCAGCTACCGGTGGCTTGGTCCCCTCCCAGCCCTTTCCCTTGTCCCCTTCTGCTCTGTTCCAGTGCAGTCAAGCCTCTGTACAAGGCTCTTGTACCCAAGCCGGGTTCTTGCAAACTCTGGGGCTATTCGTGTGATTGGTGCAAACAGCGATTGGAGGAGACTGCCTTAGGGAAGGGGTCTGAGACAGCTCTTGCCATCTTCTCTTCGTACTTGAGCAAGGGGAGAGGACACTGATCCTTCAGAAATGAAGGGAGCAATCCGTCCATTTCAAGTACGCCTCAGACTTGACAGGGGCCCTGTGTAAGTTTCCCCTCTTTGTAGGCAACTCAGCGCTATGACTGCTTGTGCGCACATCTCTGTGGGGAAAAAAACCCATCCACCAACTTGCCTGGTACAGCCGTTCAGAAATGAACCCCAAGCTTTGAATCCACCTGCGAGATGAAGCAGCACGGTGGTTCAGGGCTTGAAGGGTCATGGGTGGAGAACGGCCTCTGTGGTCTCCAATTCCGGAGCCTCCACAGCACCAGAACCCTTCAGGGCCAATGGTGGCAGAAGCCATTAGCTGGTCTGTGTGGTGTGCCACAGTAAAGCCTGTTTCTCTTGGGGTTGGAAGGCCTGTTCCTCACTGAGTCATCTGCCTGTTCACACCATCCGGAGTCCAGGCAGCTTAGAGACTGCGGCTTGCAGCCTTGAGTGTGCTTTCCTGGGGACCGGTCACTGAATTACTGTGGAGGTATAGCCCCATGGCCACTGAGTGCCTGTGTTTAGTCCTGATCTTGCACAAGGGGACTGAATCTTGCTAACCAGTGACATCAACCTTTTTACTTTCCCCAAATTGGGTGCTCCTCTGGCAGTGGGATTTTGCACAGGCACCTCTGGCTCCAAACCGCCAAAGTGTCTACAGAGCTTCTCTGTCGCACACCCACCCTGTTCCTTTGAATCACCATCTTCCTTGTCCCCAGACTGTGGACCAGGCCAGCTGGATGGACCTAGGTCTGAAAACATTCTTTAATCTAGAGCTGAATTTAGCTGAGAACCTTTTTAGATCAATCTACGTTGGCTGCAAACTCAGAAGTTAAATCTAACCCTGAGGTCTTAAAACTCTCCTTTAAATATTCTGACCTTTGGATGCTGGGATTCAGTTTTCCAGCAGGCCAAGGGGGTTGTGCATTTACTCCAACAGACCACTGCATTTCCTGACCCCAGGACTCTGCCTTGCTGCTCCCTTTTTGCACGGCAGGAGGCATTTGCTTTGCAAATGCAGGGAGTGTTTGCTGAGGGGACCGTAGGCAGATTTCTACCACCTGTTGGTGGAATAGAGTCAAAAGGGTTTGTTTGGGATTACCAAGGGGTTTATTTTTCTGTTCCAATTGGCTTTCTGAAAGGCCATGTCCCCCTGATTTCTTAGCTAGCCCATGACTGTGTAGATTTGTGGCAACAGACTGAGGTTTCACAGATGCAGCAAAACAATTTGTTGGAGTTTGCAGGCAAAGAGAGAGGCCTGTACGTGAATCAGAAGAGACTTTCCTGCAACAATTCAGTCCACGTTCCTGCTGTGGAGCTTGAGACAATTGTCTGTTTTTCCCGGCTGTGTCCAAAGCCTCTTATAAACTAGCGGGTTGATTTAATTCTTTTGGAAGATTAATTCTTTTCCTGCCAACAGATGGTACCTAGCCGGAAAGGTGAGTGACTTGTTTTAAAGGCAAAGTTAGTCGTTAAAAAAGCTCTCCATGGGAATGAGACACATTTGTGGGATTTATTTTTATCTGAGCAGCTAGAGAGCAGAAAGGGTGAGAATCGGAACATCCCCGTGTGTGAATTCCCCTCTCCCTCTCGAGACTCGTACATGCTTGTTACCCAGAGATTCATGGGGCTTGTTCTAAACATGGGAGGGAGCCATCCAATTGATGCTAGAAACGATTTTTGATCTCTTTTATGTATTGTACAAGAGCGAGAAAGGGGAGTGCCTGTGTGTCCCCTCCCTCACCCGTCGTGCTCACTGATCATGCCACACATGGCAGTAACCACTGACGCCTCATCAGGAATTCTTGCCATTTTCGTGGCAGATTCCAATTCTCCAGGACAGTCCCGCTGTACTCCGCTGAGCCAGAGCTAAGAGCAGGTCTGCTGCAGCTGAAGGAAAACACGGGCCTTGTCTACTTTGGGTGTAAACTAGGGTTTTTGCATAGGAGTCCAGAGGCCTTGCGGGAAGTAGTGTGTGCCAGCTGGCCCCAGCCTATCACTGCCCTGAGTGGCTGGAGCTGTGCAGACCCCCTGCCCTTCTCACATGCCTGGCTCTCCCCCTGTGAGGTGCAGCCCCCTTTAATATGCAGACTATTTAAAATTTTATAGATAGATATCTATATATATATGGCCAGGATTGCTGAGGTGCTGCAGCCCCTGGCCTGCTGAAAAGACTGAAAATGTGGGGTTCTCCACGCCTAGGGGAACAGACTTGGGGCCTGCTGTGTCTCCAAGCAGCCAATTAGTTCCAGTTGTGATGTGGGAAGCTGTTTGATAGGCAGCCTCGCAAAATGCTGCTGTCTGTTCATGGGGAAAGCTGTTCGAACTGCTTGTTTTCTCTGTAGACATTTCCTTTGCTTGCCAGTAGACCTGTATGATCTCAGCTGATCACCTTCTCTAAGGCCTCGAAAATAATTGCACAGACCATTGTACACCTTGCTAACACAGGGCTAATGTGTAACTGTAAATGGCATGGGAGTTGTTCGTGGTCACCTGTTTGTTCCTGGCCAAACAGAAGTGGCTATCTTCCCCATGCCGTAAAAGTTTCCAGTCTCTGGCAATGGCTCCTCTGAGGTTTTCTTGTTGTTTTCCTTTGTCCTGAGAGTAAGGCCTTGTGGACACACTGGCTGAAGTTGTGTAAGCAACTGCCTTTTAAAATGCAGATCTTGTAATTGGCTCTTTGGTGGTAGTGACTGTCCCCTCTTGTATGTCAGTGGTGTTAGGTTCAGAATGCAGCAGGGAGATGCAGGGTCATTGTCCTTTTACAAATGGGGGAATTGAGGCACTGAGAGAGCAAGGACACTTAAAGCCTATGAATTCCAGAGGGGTCGTTCTGTTAGCCTAGTTCAGCAAAACAAACAAGGAGTCCTATGGCACTTGTAACGACTAACACATTTATTTATGGCATAAAGTCTATGAAAGAGCTGAGACCAGAACCAGTTTTGCCAACTTCAGGCATTCAGCAATCACAGGCTGGGACCTGTAAATAATGAAATTGACTTAAACATTGAGAGTTGTAAGTAATAATACATTGGGGTTCTTTGCCTTCGGGTGTTTGAACCTCCAGGATCATGTAATCAATCTTTTCTTAAGAACCCAGGACTCCTGGAGTAGTGGCTTCGAGAAAAATGCCAGGATGTGGCCAGACTTGGGAGAAAAGTCACAAGGGTTGGCAGTGCTGTGAATGTGATTCCCTGTTGACTACCATAACCACAAGAACATATTTCCTTTGTTTCTAGCATACTCTTGACAGGTCCTGGCATCTCGCTTCTGCAGTCTGTTAAATGACTAACACCACTGTAAACTGCAGGCGCAAACACGCAAGCCCTTTGGAAAGTGTAATCATCACCTTTGCGTGCACCATCGTAACTTCTCATATCATTAACCCACTAGAGATCTGATTGGTCACTTGCAGTGATGGTGATTTTGTGTTGTGATGTGCTAACTCATGTGCATAACCTGTCTGAAAACAGAGCCACGGTATTTTAGTCAGGGAAAATCCAGCCAGTCTTAAAATACCAGTCAGCCCCTCTTCAGCACACTCCAGTTTCCCAGAGCTTGCCCCAGCCTGTCAGGGTTACTAAGGTGAACTTTTCTCTAAGGCACCGAGGAAGCACTGGTCTGCCCAAATTTCTTGTAGAGTGTGTAATGTGTATTGTATTGAGGAATCCGGCACAAAAACCTCTGTAGGGAAATGGGTATTTTGAATTTACCTGTGCTTCCCATTACTTATTCAGTGGGATTTCTTAAACTGGAAGATACTTCCTTTCACTGCAGGGTTAACTTGAGTGTAGATCACTTTAGATTGCTTTTCCCCTGAGAGCATGACATGCCTGAAGAGGGCACGCTGCAGCATCACTCTCTCCTTGCTGTAATGCCTGCATCCACACTGCCTCGTGTGTGGGGTTGAGACTTCTAAGACCACATCACGTGGCTCTTAGCACTGATGTCACAGAGTGGCTCTGCTCACAGCGTTCCCAGTTATTGTGGGAGAATTTGTCTGCCCTTTCTGGGCAGTGTCCCACAGATGTATGACTTCTCGGCGGAGCTGGAACAAGAAAGAGACACACAGCAATAAGATCTGAAAATTGGCCTTTTTCGAAATACTGATCTGTGGAGAGAAGAATAGAATCATAGAATAATAGGGTTGGAAGGGACCTCATGAGGTTATCTATCCAACCCCCTGCTAAAAAGCAGGACCACTCCCACTAAATCACCCCAGCCAGGTTTTTGTCTAACTGGGCCTTAAAAATCTCCAAAGATGGAGATTCTACCACCTCCCTAGACAGCCCATTCCAATGCTTCACCACCCTCCTAGTGAGAAAGTTTTTCCTAATATCCAACCTTGACCTCCCCAGCTGTAATTTGAAACCATTGCTCCTTGTTCTGTCCTCTGTTACCCTCGAGAACAGCCTAGCTCCCTCCTCTTTGGAGCAACCCTTCAAGTAGTTGAAGGTTGCTATCAAATCTCCCCTCAGTCTTCTCTTCTGTAGACCGTACTGCGGGTCAGAACCCAAAAGGGACTTTTCTCTCTGTATTGCCTGTGCGTGGTAGCTGAAGTGTCAGGCTGCCTGTCCAATAAATTCCCAGAAAAGATTAGGAAGAGATGTTATTGAACTAACAAGCCACTCTTGTGCCCTGGTTGGCTGGTGAGAGAGGGGCTGCTGGGAGGAATGACAGAGCACTTGGTGACAGTGGGTAGGTGGGTTCTCAGCACCAGGGCACAGCCATGGCTAACACTGCTCTGCTTGTGGATGCTGCTCAGGTGCCTTTGTGACAGTACTGGAGATCAGGGAGCAGTGTCATGCAGGCCATTTTCAGCTTGGCTCGTGGCCTCCCTCTGGCTCCCAGAGCGAAGTGGGACCAACACAGTGGCTGAGAAGGCACTTAAGTCAGGTTCCGCTTGACAGGACACCAAGGAAGAAGCCGGGCTCTCATTGCCATGTGGTCAGCGCTTTGTCAAATCTGGGGGAAAGGCTGGGACCCGGCTAAGATAATGGCTTCTAATAAGGGCTGCTGCCCTGCTCAGAAGCCGTTGTCTAATGCATCCCTCTGCCCACCTCCACCCAGCACGCACATGGCTGACTAAGGTTGAATCTGCTGCCTCATGCTCATGGCTGTAAGCAGAGCTGTTCCTAGCTTGCCTCTGCAGCCTACAGATTCTTTCCTTTTGTTCACCGCTCAAACGTTACTGAAAGTTTTCTTGTTCTCTGCTGTGAGGATCCTGCCGTGTCACATGTCTCTTCTGGGGGTGATTTCTCTCCTTCTGTAGAAACCATCCCATAAGCTTCCTGGGCAGGAATTACCACTTTAACCATTTCCCATCCAGCCTCCCAACACTCATCTTTTCTGCTGGTCAGGCTGTCAGCTGTTACACTAATCTTCCCCCTTCTGGAATTCTTTCTCCGGCTTAACTGCGCCATGCTTCCTTTCTGCTGGGACCTACTCAGTCTTGCCCCTGCCCAGGTCTTGCTCCTTGTTTCTTTCTGCTTTGCCCATCCTTCCCGCCATGTTGTTCCCGTTGGCTCATCTCCCTCATGCTTCTACCTTTTACATACAGGTTCTCTTGGAACCTGCCTACGTACCTCTTCTTGCAGTCAGAGTTCCTGGGCAGAAAGGACCATCCAATCTCTGATCCGACCTCCTGACTTTCACAGATCACCAGCACCACCCCCAAGCCCAGTAACCAGAATCAGACCTCGATAATACAGCTCTTTGGAGGCTACACAATGGACTGCTTCTCTGCCACACATCTTCTCTCCCCACCCCCTTCTCCAGCACTCACTCACCTGTCCAGCTCTGGTCTCTGCTTGAGACCTAATGTAGATATTGGTCACTCACAAGCTCCATCCTCCTCCTGCTATGCATTGCCTTCTCCTTAGAATGCCTCTTTGTACGCCGCCTCTCTCTGCCTGTTGACTGCAGCTTTTATGCACAGTGGGGCAGGGTAGTCAGGTTCAGATAGAGCTGGGCAGTCAGTCCAGACGGTAGCCACTGTTCAAAGCTGAGTCGTGCCAAGGTCAGTACCAGGAGCAGAGTCGATAGCTAGGAACCAGAGGGCAAGGTGCAGAAGTCTGTCTTGGCTGCAGGATTGGGATCTGCATTGTCTATTTTCCTGCCAGACTGTTTCCTGGTGCTCCCTACAGGCTGAAATAATAGGCATGGACCAATCAGAGGTCCCGGAAGTGACTGCCAGTGAACATCACTCCCTGCAGTGATTGGTCTCGCAGGCTGCATGGTGCCTCGTGGGGCTCTCCCGAGGTTGGCTGGGGGTGGCACGGATGCACCACCTACTTGGAGCCTCACCAGCCTGGTTTCAGACTCAGAAATGCCGCCCTGGGATTGCGTCTCTGATTGAATCCGAACGCTCTCTGCCACCGGCTGCCAAATAGAGGTGCGCGTGCAGAGCCCTCCCAGCTCTTGTGTGCTGCTAGAGACCAGGCCCTGTTTTGCCTCGTCTGGTGCACGGGGGAGGCTGGGACAGATGGAGGTTTCCATGCACGGCTTTCCTGTGGGCCTCCTCTTCTTTTCCCTTAGAATGAGGGTGTGGTATGAACCAGGCCCAGTCCAGCTGGCTTTTCAGGGGGTGATGATGCCAAACGTTCCCGTTGCCATGGTAAATATCCAGCCTTGGCCCTGCTTAGCTTTTTCTCTGTTTTTAAAACTGAGTAGATTTTGAGGCTAGAAGTTGCGTCCTGGGTGTCTGTGCCAATCCAGCACTGGAGATGAAACCACATCAGTGGGGACAAGAGCAAGTTGAGTCCATCATCATGTTGGCTAGTCGTGGTGAAGCCCTGCTGGGACCTAATGATCACACCTGGATTTTGTAGTAAGGCACGAAGTGAAATTGCCCAACAAAGCACTTGGTGAAGAATCCTACTGTAGCCTCCCCTGCTTCACGTTGTCAGCCATTGTCCCAGTCTTGGTATCTTTAATTCATCATCTGTGTTGTGTCTTGTCCTGTTTAGCCTGTCTCTCGTTATTTCCTCATCACAGAGAGGAACCCAGACTTGACTGAGGTATCCAACTGCAGCCTGTACAAAGAGGACCGGTCACCTCTCTGGCATCACAGCTGATAACCTTTGTGGGGAGCGTTGGGGTTGTGTTTGCTTATGGCTTCATAACTGCTTCCTGCAGCACATTTCTGCCTGATAAGCCTGGTCATAGCAGATAAGAGATGTGAATGAGAGGCTGTGGCTTACAGCACCCTGTTCAGGTTCTTGGAAACCAGTGCTCTGTTTTCTGGGGAGGTAGCCGTTTGTTTCATTTTGCGTTTGGTCTGAGAAAGGAGGCATGGAAGAGGGGCTGTTATCGCTAGACTGGCTAGGGTGATTCATAGGAGCTTGCAGCTGGTCCACAACACTGCTCCCCAAAAGAAACCTTGCATTCAAGCAGATATGTATCCATCACAGCAGGTCCTCATTACACCAGTCCTAAATCAAGATCATCAGCATGTCCGTTGGGTCTCTGGCCAAACAGGTGCGGTTGTCCCACCCCCACCCTTGCGTCACTAAAATGCTAAAAACAAACAATAGGCCATGGGGAAGGGGTAGATCTCAGCCTTTTCTCTGCTGTAACACTGAATTGACAGCTTGGATAACAGCTGCACTAACTCAAGCTGTAAATGTGGACCCGCTATCTGTGAAACAGGCTAGACTGAGCCTCGGATGGCGTGAACCAGGGAAGCGCCACTGAGTTCTGTGGAGCTGTGCTGCGGAGCTGGCCCATAGCCTTTCTCTCAAATGTCACTTCCCTCCAGTAAGCGCTAAGTGGTAAATCTCCAGCGAGCTCCACTCCAAAGCAAGGTCTCTGTTGCCCTGAGTGCTCCGTTCAGGTTATAGTTACAAAGACCATCTCTACAAGATCAGATGCTCTCCTCCAGCTCTCTTTCCCCCTTCCTCCTCTTTGTTTTAGTGAGCCAGCAGGGAAAGAGATTTCACAGGCCTGATGCAAACTAACAGAAAGTCCACATCTTGGCTCTGGCAGCAGCTTTTAATTCTTCTGCATCTAATTCTATTAGCAGCTGCACGCAGCAAAGCAAAATATTCCTGGTGGAAGTGGTTTGAAACTCTAAAAGCCTCCCTATGCCAATGGGATTTGAAGGTAGTGGGATTAGAGGCCTGCATGCCACAACTAAAGCGGCTGCCACCCCCTTTGCTGGAGAAATAACAAGCTTCCTGTTTTATGATGTCTGCAGCACAAAACAGACGCATGAGAAAGCAGCTTCCCTGAAGAGCCCGGAGCTCATGCACAGCCAGGAGAAACTGGAGGCGTCTCATAAGGAAAAGAGCTTGGATGCCTTGGATGGCAGGTGAGCTCTGAAATGGTTTGGGTTTGCAGGGCCTGATGAGAGATTAGAGCCTGGAACCACTTTGGTTGTGATCAACTAAAAGCCCTCTGCCAGACAGAGGATGGGTTTTTGTTTTAAGGTGTAGTGGTGAACAGCTCCTCTGAGATGCGCTGGCCTCTCCGTGCAGATCCGTCCCACAGTGCTGCCACATAACCTGCTCTGACCTCTTCCTGCTCGCAGGGCTCAGCCCGCCCTGCACCGCTCTGCTGTGGGCCCGGGTGTTCGAGCAGCAGCAACCTGTAGAGAACCGCACTTCTGCACAGAGGGCATTGATGGCTGCAGTGAAGGGGCTTTCTCCCAATGTTGATACTTTGAGTGGGGTCTTCTAAATACACGCTTCGCACAACTCAAGTGTGGTGTGCAGGGGATCAGTGAAGGACAGAGAAATCCTATTAGACTAGGCTGGGCCTGGCGTTTCTCCTAGTGTTCCGGTTCCCATCAATAGTTGCATCTGGCCCTGGAGTGTGAAATGAGACCAGTCAGTGGGAAGTTCCTGCCAGGATCTTGCATGAGATTCCCACATTGACAGTTAAGGGTTGGGTGCTAAACATTCCCTTGAGCGGCTGCTAAATCCCTCGTGATGTAGGGTCAGTGTCCAAGGCCATTCATAGTTTGCAGTCCCCAGAGTGGAGTGAATGTAAATATTTCAGCCCATCACACAAAGGGTCCTGTCTGGCAGTGGCCAATTGGGTCACATCTGCTTCCTGGCATACCTTATTGTCCACTCCTGAACCAGGAGAGGAAGATTCCTCCTGACTCCAGCTGATGTTCAACTTATGTCCTGAGGGGCCAGAACTTACCCTTGTTAGCATCCCTGCAGGTGATACTGGTATAAATGGCCAATCCATTTTGAAATTGATCCCCTGACCTACGTACCTGTCTCTTGCAGCAGCTTATCTCACAGGATGATGATAATGTGTGTGTGTAAGTGATGGGGGGGTAAGAAACAGGTATTCTTTCATTTTTAATTTCAAAGGTCTCTTGTTAACCGCCCCCAGTCTGCTTTCTCGACCCCATGTTGTCTCCACTCTGTGGAGCGGGATGGGGGAGTCCAGTGGATGACTTTTTTTACTTGACCAGGTTCCGTCTCTTGCAGTTTGCATGTGACTGAAGCTCTCAAGGATGAAGAAGTAAAGAAATGTCATAGAGAAGCGGTGAGTCGAGGGGAGAAAGTTGGCCACTGGTGCATCTGAACTGTTCTTTCAGACGATGGCTGCCGTGTGGTGGGTGGTCGTGGGAAGATAATTGATTACCATCTTGTTGCCGATTTCAGGGCACAAGCATGCGTTCTGTGCCGTGTTAAGCTGGGTGTTGATCGCTGCTCTAGGCATGCTAATTTCTGTGTGAGCACCCTATGGGGAGCAGGGTGTGTGTCTGGTACTGCTGTGTGGTGCTGATTTCTGTGTGAGTGCCCCGTGGGGAGCAGGGTGTGTG
>ML685910.1:511468-571735 GCA_007922175.1 Pelusios castaneus | reverse complement strand
ATTTCTGTGTGAGTGCCCCGTGGGGAGCAGGGTGTGTGTCCAGTACTGCTGTGTGGTGCTGATTTCTGTGTGAGCACCTTGTGGGGAGCAGGGTGTGTGTCCAGTACTACTGCGTGGTGCTGATTTCTGTGTGAGCACCTTGTGGGGAGCAGGGTGTGTGTCCAGTACTACTGCGTGGTGCTGATTTTTGTATAAGTGCCCTGTGGGGAGCAGGGTGTGTGTCCGGTATTGCTCCGTGGTGCAGATGCTGCCTTCAGAGGTTCTGCTGCCCCGCTGAGGCCCAGCTCTCCCATCTGCTGCACCTCTTTGATTCTCAGTCCCCACTGGGACTCTGCCCCCTCCCACAACTTCTTTCACTGCATCCTTTCCCTTTGCAGGAGCAGATGTACGTGTCCTTTTCTCTGCCCCCTGCTTGTGTTTTACACCTTCACAATTCTAGGAGGCTGGGAATTTCCTCCGCCAGTTCCTTCCTGCCGCTACTAATCTCTGCAAATGGAGAGAGGAGAGAATGAAATCTCTGAGTTTCCAGAGTAAGGGCAAGAGGCCTAGAAGGCTGCTCTGTAGGACATGCAGAGTTTGGTCTGGAAACAGGACTGGGCTCTGGTCTGTGCAGCGACAGCCTTGTATATCACAGGTTCCTCTGTGCTGGCAAGAGGTCGGCTACATCCTGTGAGACCCCAGCCAACTCTGTGCTTAGAGCTGGCAGAGCTTCCTCTTCCTCTGCCTCCCTGGTGATTTAATGCAGCATTTCTCCAAGAGTGCGTCCACCTGGGGTTGGTTACAGTCAGTCAACCCGGTTCAGCTTCATCGCAGCCCAGTCTGTTTACTGGGAATGTTACAGAGCACAAGAGCCAGAAAGCAAAAGACCCATTTCTGCCTCAGTGGGAAAATACTATAGAAACAGGGAGTCTCAGGATATTTATTCTGTGATCTGAGTTTACCTAATAGACAAATGGCTCTCGTGTGTGTATACAGAGAGCCATTTGAGTAAATTGTCATTTGTGTAGGACGGGGAAACAAATCCCTGCCAGGATTCTCTGCTGTAAGCTTAATGATTCCAAACACCTGCAGTAGCACCTCATTGCTATGCAAACAAGGGTGGCTTGTTACATGGCTCAAGGTGGGGAATCTGCTGCGTGAAGCATAGTTCCAGCACTTGTTATTCACATCTGCAGCATTGGGACAGCACTTAGGACTCCTAGGCTGCGTCTACACTGGTAAATTAAGTCGATTTAATTGGCCCTGCGTCTACACTACACTTTGCTTAAGTCGACTTAAGGAAAATAAAGTCGACTTAATGAAAATTGTCGACTTTATTAAACCACCTTTCTACTCGACCTAAGGCTTAATTCGACTTTTTAAAGTTGAATTAAGCCAGTGTAGCCCTGGGGTAGCCCTAAGTCGACTTAGAGCAACACCAGGACTATACCAATGCCCTCCCTGCTGGGGGGGGGCACAGGGGGAGCCTGGCATGCCCCCCAAAGGGAAGGGCATGTGGTCAGGGTGTGACGCTGTCTGGATTTAGGGAAGCATTTATGATATTTTCTATGGATATCTCATAAATGCTATAATCCACAGGAACTATTCCAAAGGGGTAGCTGTGTTAGTCTATTGTAGAAAGACAACAGAGTCCTGTGGCACTTTTAAAGACTAATAGTAGGACACAATGGTTGTATTCCTTATGTCTTTAATGGCTCATCAGGTAACTCC
Source organism: Pelusios castaneus (assembly GCA_007922175.1). NCBI lineage: Eukaryota > Metazoa > Chordata > Testudines > Pelomedusidae > Pelusios > Pelusios castaneus. The sequence goes on along the minus strand of ML685910.1, from coordinate 570,025 downwards.
CTGGGACCATTGTCCTGGCACATTCCTAAACATTAAGGACACAATGGTTTTAACATAAGTTAAAGTATGGATATAACACCAAATTTTAACTTCTAACCGCAATAGAATTCCTAGACATAAACTATATAATCATTCCCAGCAAATTACTACCTTTCTATTGATACCAAACATGACATAGTTCCTTTGGATTATAGCATTTATGAGATATCCATAGAAAATAATATCATAAATGCTTCCCTAAATCCAGACAGCGTCACACCCTGCCCACATGCCCTGCCAGGGTCCCTGTCCCCCTTTGCCCCATTGCACACAAGGGGTGCCCCCCCTGCCACCGTGGACCTACCAAGGTCCCCCTAGCCCCACAAAGTCGACCTAGAGCATCCAGTGTGGATGCTCTAGGTTGACTTTGTAAGTTCCCCTTTAAGTTGACGTTAAGTGTAGACACACTGAGTCGACTTAACTAAGTGGACTTTGTCGACTTAAAGTCGACTTAAAATGCAAGTGTAGACATAGCCCTATTGAGCAAGGTGGAGGACTTGTAAGAGACCGTGATGCTTTGATATCACTGAGGCATTGTGCATCTTGCTTCAGAGACCACAGAGGGTTAACTGTCCTCTCCTCACCTTCGCCCTCGCCATTCTGAGTGGGTTATGCTCAGGGAGAGGAAGCCGTACGCCCATCTGTAGGGAAAATTCCAGTGGAAGCAGGTCACTGCAGCCACAGCTCCTCCTTATGTCTTTTAATCTTCTTCCAGGCCCTGTCTGTGGTATGTGGCGGGTGTATGTCTACACTGCAATTAGAAAGCTTGCTGCATCGCCTCTCCGAGCCTGGGTCAACTGACTCAGGATGTGGGGCTAAAAATAGCTGTGTAATTGTGTCTGCTGCAGCTGAGCCTGGGCTCTGAGACCCTCTCCCCAGTGGGGTTATAGAGCCAGACGCCAGTGTCTACACTGCAGTTTTCAGCCCTCAGCTGACATGAGCCTGCCATGCTGCAGGGCTTCTATTGCTGCGTAGATGTGTGTTAACTCCTCTCTCCCTGTTGCTCATTTTAAGCCATGCATAGTTGATTAAATGAAACAATGCTAACATTGCGCTGAAGCTGAGATAATGGTATTTGGGCCAAAGGGCCATGAGAGCTGGCGTGCAGAAGAGAGTGCGTTTCAGGCTGCTGCTTCGTAGCTTATATCCTGCCTCTATTAATAGTCTGGTCTGTTCCATTAGCAAACATACATGATGGTTTGCCCCTGGTATAGAGTGCGTGTAAACGTTGAGCCATGTCTTCAAAGGCAGAGTGGTGGATCAAGCTAACCTAGGTTCCTGCTTTCACCCACCCCATAGCACTTTGGGGTCTAACATATGGGCATGTGGCTCCCCACAAATACCTCTGGTAATGTGATGACCACATCATTGAATTCATCCTTCTCAATATTAACGGGAATAGATACAGAAAGCTGCTTATTGGTCTCAACCAACAGTAGATAACGAATGTACCTAACAGACACCAAGATGTTGCTTGAGACGGGAAATATCAGCTGATACAGCACCATGACAGAAATAGCTGAATGAGCCATCAGCAGCGGGCAGGTGGTTTGCATGTGAGCTGAGAGCAGACAGCGGTGTTAAATCACAGTGGGTAAGGAAAGCAAGTGATGGTGAAGTCTGCAGGTCACCTTTCCTATGGATCACTGAGGAGAAGTAAAGGGCTAAGAGGAGGTGGAGGGAAAAGCGTAACCCAGACTAAGCTGTTTGCAGGTAATGGTATGTCATTGTACCAGCATTGGGTCATTCTGGACCCGTAGAACATGGTAGGAGATGCATGAAGCCAGAGTTTTGTGGCATACAAGCTTTCCCCAGGGTCTCTGAAGGTAAAGCAGAGCTTTTGGAAGAGGAATTGTAGCCAGAAATGGGTCTGGTCCCACCCAGTGAGGCGGTATATCCTCTCTAGTCCAAAACAGAGGTCCCTAATTAGCACTTTGTCTCAGTCCCAGTTGAAGGACGCTCATGGCAAACGCAGCAGCTCGCGAGTGTTGCTTTGCTCTTTCTTGCAGGTTAAAATTGGCGTGAGAGGTTCGCAGGTCATACGGCAGAAGGAACCTTGTGACACGAGGCAGCGGAGGCTGAGCTGGGAAGTGTCCTGGCAAACTCAGTAGGAACTATATATATTCTGTTTAATAGCAGGTTGGGCGCTGTGGAGAACAGTTAGATTTAATTGGTGAGACTGTTGAAACGCAGACCAGACAGGGCTGATGTAACTGTGCCCTGAAGTAGCATTTTAATACTGTAGCATTGTAATTCCTTGATGGTGCTTTTCTCTGGATGGCAGTGTTTCTCCGGCTGCAGGCTGCCATTTGTCTGCTGCAGTGATGCCAGCTTCCTTCGCTACGTGTGCAGGCTCACTCTGCTGTCTTTTCACGGACGGGCGTTGTCGCCACTGGTTGTTCATTTGCAGCTGACTCCTTAGTACTGCCTGATAACACGTGATGGTGACGTCCTCGGAGCACCACATTGCTCAGCAAATGTGTTTTAAACTCCAGCTTTGGTTGATTAACTCTCAGTGCACTCGGTGATAAACTGCCTGTCTCTGCCTCGTGCTAACAGAGCAGGGAGCATGTCACGCACAGCCTGGAATCGCACCATTTTCTCTTCCCTTGTGGTTGAAACTTATGGAAAAAGGTCCTAAAGTGACACCTGAGTATATTGTTCAAGCTTTGCGCTACTGGTGCTAATGATTCTACGGTCTGCTCTTTAGTTATCTGGCCAAAAGCTTTCCCGACTGGAGTGCTGGGTGAGGTGAAGCCTTTTTAACACACTATGCATCAAAGAATTGCTCTCTACTGACTAGTCTAGATCAGGCACAGTGCGGCTGTGATCTTTTCAGGATGGTGCAAGCTGAATGCTGACAACACCACGTGTGACGTGCGTCGGCCTCCTTCTTGTGGCTTGTATTAATGATTGACCTCAGAGGCCACAGGGCTGCATGTGGGAAGGAGCTTTCCGAGGGAAGTTGGAAGTGCATGTGTGGTGTCCGCTTTTGTCAAGGAGGGTGAGTGCAGGCCAGGATAGGCAGAGGAAAGGGCTACCATGGTGAAAGAGATGCCAGACGGAAGGAAAACAAGGAGAGAAAAGGAAGGAACCTAGAAGAGAGGCCCGCCCTCCCTCCACGAGATGAAGGGCGAAGATCAGCCCTGGCACAGGCAGGCTCAAGTTGGTTGACGTCAGCAGCTTGCACCACCTGACTTCAAGGGCTGGTTTTGATCCTGACCTCTGGTGTGGAGCTTGCCCGAAGAATGACCCTCCCTGGTGCCGTGTCGCCTTAATGCCTTTCAGAAAGACACATCGTGTGCTTCCTCCTGAGCTAAACCTGGTCTCTTTAAAAATTAACTTTCCTCTGGCCTTCCTTGAGGGAACAGATAACTTGGTCCTAGTGTTGAATGGACTTTCTCGCTCAAGTAGCGCTCTGTGGTTGGCTGTGTGCACCACAGATCTGTGTTTGCTCAGCCTTTGCTAAGCACGCAGTTTTTCTTGCTGCTTCTGCTTTCCAGTAATGCCGGGAGAGTACCGGCAGCTACCTCCATAGTGACTGAGGACAAGGGAGTGGAACTCGGCAGGTGGTAGAGGGAGCTCTGGCTCTGTTCCCATGTGCATCTGCTCATGGTTTTGGGTTTTTACCAAAAATTCTAGGGTTTTAACAAAAGCTCCTATTTAGTTTCTCCTGGTTCTTCCCACTTGAATTTTTGGAGCACTCAAGGACATGAAAACACTGATTCTATTAAGAAACTTCAGTGCTTTACATAGATAGCGGTGTTTTATGTAAATAAAAAATTAGACTGAGCTTAAATGCAAGGCTGTCTGCTAGTGTAAGGCAGTGTAATGAAAGATAAACACATGCTGCTGCCTACATGTACATCTGTGCTCGAGACCTCCCGGAAAGAAGTGCCAAAATTGCCCGGGTGTAGCTTCCAGCTCTGAAAGGAAAGCTGGCGCTCAATCATCTGAGCAGGACAGGCAGCTGAGTTCCTTCTAGAACCAGCCCAGAAGCAGAAGAGATGGAGGAGGAAGTGCCAGGAGCCGATGCCATTGATCTTTCTGCCTCTCCCACTTCTGGGTCCCTTTCTCTCTCATGGTACTTTCCTTGTCCTCCTCACCCCCCAATATTAACCCCGATATTTGCCTAGAAAACCACAGAGTTAATTTCTGGCAACAGTTTTCACTTTTCTTTTACAATAAGCACCGGTACATTCCCTGGGAATTTTAAACAAACTTGAGACAGCAGGAGAAAGGCCTGGATTTCATTCTGAGAGTCTCGATCCCTTGGCTAGCTGGCTGGAGACCGAGATATTTACAGAAATCAGTTGATTAGTATTCAGATTATGCTGAGGGGTCTGTGTGGGGTAAGAGGCAGTGCTGGAACCCCCCTCACATTGGGGTGGAAGCACACACTGCAATAATAAGATGGTAGTATAAGGAATGGCAGCTTTCTGGGAGAAGGAGCAGGGTTTTGACTTTCTCTGATGGACCTGCCATACCTTTCGGGTGTGGTTGGGAAAAAAAATATATCTATCCTTAATTGCAAGTAGTTCTAGGCTGGGGCTGCGTAGTAGAGACTTGCCTAGTCCAACTTAACGCCTGGCTGCTGCCTCAATTTCCCTTCCAATCTCACATCAAACTAGCCACCACATCTGGTGTTCTCAAAATACTGCTCCTGCTCCAAAGACAGTCTCCTGATGAAAACTGCCCATTTGGTTCTCGCTGCGTATCACAGCTGATATTCAGGGGTAGATTATTCTCCGGCAGGTTGTGGTGGCTGCTGTAACACCTGGATTTTTTCCCCCACTGAAGTTAGGCAGAATGGTTAGGGGCCCAGGCGGGGCTCTCCTAGCACTGCATGAGGACAGGAGTTTCTGCTGATTCCTCGTTCTCTGGCCTGCCTTTGAGTCCATTGACCACGAGGTGGCATGGATGGAGCCATCTAAAGAGCCTGGCTAGGCAAATGGATCCACTCCTGAGCAGTTTGGTTTCCTTTCTTCATAATAAATCCCAGCGGGTGGCATTCTGCAAGTGGCTCATCTGCACTGAGGGAGCTCCCATGGGTTGTCACGTGGTTCCCGAGTTGCTGTGTAGTCTGGTAGTGCCAAGGGACCCAGGCCCAGAACAGGGCCCTGCTGTGCTAGGTGCTGTACAAACCCCAAGCAGAAAAAAAGTGCCTGCTCTGAGGTGTTGGCAATTGTCTGTCATTCCTCTCCTGTGTGGGTTATTGTGTCCATGGCTCTTCATTTCTGTCAGGTTTGACCCTGCCAGCGCAGAGGAGCAATCTGCTCGTTTGGCACATGGCTCAGATTCAGCCAGCCAGCACTGACTGCTTCTCAGATGTTCAAGGGATTCTAACCTCTTTGTGGCATGGCCATGGGAGGTTTTCTCGCTGCACCAGATTGGTGCTGAGAGCAGGGAGCTGCTTGGGCACAACTCGGTTTTAAAATGGATAATCGTGGGGTGCAAAAGGACCCTAGCTGTCTGAGCCAGAGAGATGCCTACAACTGTCTGCTCATTGCAGCAGGGCCCGTCCTCTCGCTGTGTGTTTGCACAGTGTCTAGCGCAGTGGGGTTCTGGTCCATGGCTCCATGCCCTATGAAAACACAGATAAGAGACATGAAGCAATAACAGGAGAAAAGAAAGTGTTGGGCCAAATATTCCTTCTGGGTGGGCTTGTGGCCAAAATTATTTCAACGCCCACATGTTGAGACTCATCTCCTAGCGGAACTAAATATTACAGGGAACTGGCTTGTACAGGTGTGCACCACGGCTCACCACTGGCTGAAATTGTGTCCTGGCCCCTGCACCTCCAACAGTGATTCTCCCTTAGTGCTAGTGCAGGGCCATGCTTCTGCAGGAGGATCTGGGGTGGGTCCCTCTGAAGGGGAGATGGGAAGCTGAGCCTCCATTACAGGATGTCCCTTGATGTCTGCATCAACCAAGTCTCCAAGAGCAGCGTCTCTGACCACCTGACTCCTTTTTAATTTCTAGACACCGAATAAATACAACTCTCAGTACCACAAGTTGTTTAAGGACATCCCCACGGAGGAGAGTGTGTTGAAAGGTGAGTGCCGGAGACAGTCTCGAGGGAGTAGAGACCCAACCTTGTCAATGCAGAACCACCTGTGTCCCACTAGTGTCCGACCAGCCACCCTCACCTTTCCACGGATGACCGGACTGTGGCAGAGGACAACAAATGACAGAACCCCGACGGGGGCCCCGTACAGTATCGGGATCGCCGCATAAGCTGTTCATCCTGGAGTCCACAGCCTTCCTGTCTGGCTGCATGTCGGGAGCCTAGAGGCTGGGGATGTTGTGGTTGAAGCTCTTTGGGGAGTTTGTCTGCATTGTTACTTGGTAAAGCTTGCTTGAGGGGCACAGTGCTTGCGCGGGGGGATTGGTCCTTTGCTTTTATGACCATAAGATGCCCCTGAAATGGGGGAAAGAAGGAGAAAATCCCTGTCTAGGTGCCCAGGGCACCATAGCTAGTGACAGCTCAGGGGCAAGTGACTGGCAACGTGTTGGAGCCAGTGGCGTGAGCACAGGGCTCTGTGGATTTTGTGGTGGGTCTGGTCTGAGGGTTCCCCCTTCTCCCATGCTACCTCTGTATTACAGTCTGTTCCTGTGCGCTTCAGAGAGACATCCTCATCCAGGGGCGGCTCTACATCTCTCCCAACTGGCTCTGCTTCTATGCCAACCTCTTCGGGAAGGACATCAAGGTAATGCAGCGCAGAGGCCGGACAGCTGATCACAAAGGACAAATACCTGCATTAGCGATTCCTCTTCTGTCACCTGTCCCACCACCGCCTATCACTGCAGTTCATGTACACCAGCGGTGCTGACTCAGAGAGATTTTACTGCTCTTACACATTAGCCCCTTGCACCACTCCTGCCTTCGCAGGATGAGACATGACCTCATGCAGGGCCTCCTAGCTCCCAGTGATGTTCCCTTCAGTGATGCATTTTCCCTCCAGCCCTAAGCCATAATAATAAAATAATGCCGTAGAGCCAAAATCGGCCCAGCATCAGTGGGGCGGGGGCTTTTCACACATAGCTGGGGCAGCTTCTCTCTTTATCTAGTCACCACTGAATCTTCTTAATGGAAATACTGGGTTTTTTAAATTTGTTTTGTTTTTCTGATTCCTCACTGCATATATTTTTAGAGCCCCAGACTGTCTGTGCCTCCAGATCAAAGGCTTCTAGAGGATTCTGAAGCAGATTTGATGCTTTCTCTCTCTGATTTATAATGTGACATTTTCTTGTTAATGTTGTGAGCTGGGGGATAATTTTTTTTTCCTGTTTTTTAGCACTGATTTCCTTTAAAAACTCTGCAGAGCAGCTGAATTATTTATAGCAGTGAATATAAACAAATCTCGGATAGAAGTAATGAGAGTCAGCTTCCAAAGTTGAGCATATTTCAGTGAGGTTATTCTGCTCTAAAACAACATCCTGGTTTATTTTTAACTGTGCCCTTGAATGCCGGGCCTCTTATCTAGGTCCATAGATGGAGATCTGCTATGTTGGTATTTGACAATGGCCTCTTTCTGTGTTAAAAACCTTTTCAAACTGAGGCTAATGCATGGAGTGCAGTGCAATTGTAAAGATGTCCCTGGCCAGCGATCACTAACCAGGTTACTGCCATGTACAGAATGCAATCAGACGTTCACTTAAGAGACACCAGATTACTGGTTTTCTAAAGAAATTACACACGCAACTCTGTTTAAAAAAAGCCAACGCAAAGTCAGGCAATGCAAGACTGAAGGTTGCCCACCATGTGCTGGTTTGTTCCCCCCACAGCCCCCGTCTCGTTTGGTGCACTGCAGTCACAGAGCTCCGTTAACAAGCTGTTCAGTGTTCTGTTTAATCCTCATTGGTCAATGTGGGGATGTCTACTTTGTGCTGCGGAGGGACTTCCGGCACCCGTGGAGCTATAACATTGCAGCGTAGATATTTGGGCTCCAGCTGGTGTTGGAGTTCTGAGACCCTGCCCCCCTTGCAAGGCTTTTTTGGCAGCGTATGCTTTCCCTGCATGGCTCCATGCCTTATTGACTGCATAGCATCCAGTCCCTGCCTGGGACAGAGAACTGCCAGTGTCCTAGCAGGATCTCCTGTAGTGCTCGATCGTTAGTGTCAGCGTCCCACCTCTAATTCCTGTGCACATTGTCCAGTTTTTGTTTGATGTTTCAGGTTGTCATCCCGGTGGTCTCCGTTCAGTTGATAAAAAAGCACAAAACAGCCCGGCTGCTGCCCAACGGACTGGCGATCACCACCAGTGCCAGCAGAAAGGTAATGGACTTGGTGTCGTATTTCCTCTTCACCGCTGCGCTGTGGCCCTCACTCAGGGTGATCTGAATCAGAGAAAACGCCTGTCGGCTGCTCCCCTGCATCTCACAACTACCACTGTGTTGGGATGGACTCAGCCACTGGGTATCTTCTCTGTGCCCCTTTGCTGAGCTGACCGGGCAACTGTAGCATTGTAGCCTGAAACGTACATAGCATCTCTCATTCCAGAGTGTCCCCAAATGCTCTGTGGACATGGGCCCAATCCTGTACTTCATACTTACAGGAAGACTCTCATTAAAGGCAGTGGGAGCTAGTGTGAGTTAGGCACGAGGGATAGGCCTTAATGGGCGCAGCAGCACCTTCTGGGGTGGGGCATGGCAGCTTTTAGCTGTTTGCAGTAACACTGCACAATAACTTAGAACAGGAAATGAAGAGGGGCTCCCACCCATCCCCAACTGGGAACCACAGGTGACATGTGAGGAGGCAGAATGGTATTTGCACACTGGATTTGGGCCAGGGCCCCCGGGGCAAACCCTACAGCTGTGTGAATCTCTGCTTTCAGTTCACTTCCTGCCTGTGAACTTTGTTTCGTTGTTGAAATGACAGAAAAGTGAAACCCAGCTGAATATGACTACTTTCCATTTTGGCTGCCAGCCAGTCCCATTAACCCCATGCCCAAGGGAGGGTTCTGGCGGCAAGTGGATTATCTAGATCAGGGCCAGGGTGGAGTTTGGGGTTCAGACTGAATCCCAATAAACATTGTGTGTTATGGAAGTTTTGTTTGGTTCACACTAACACCCTTTCTGCAAAGGGTCCCAATGAATATTCAGGATTGATGAGGCCCTAGGCATGATGGTATGGCAGACGTAGCGCCCCTTAGCCCCACACTGGGATTTTTGAACACCTCTGAACTGGATGGTTTCTCTCCATAGTTTGAAAATCTCTGATTCCGAGTCGTACAGCGGAAAGGAAACACACACCAGTGCAGCTGCAGTTTTTATCGAAAGAGGGTTAAGTGTTGACTGCCAAGTCTTACTAAACAAAACGCGTTGACCACCATTACTGAATGTTTCTCATGTGCCCCAGTTGGAAATCTAGCTGCCTTAGAGAATGACAGCTAGAAGAGAACGGGTGGCTGAGAGTTGAAAATCTGGTTAAAAAAGTTAGCGTTTTTTGAAAAATGAAATCCCCACTTACTTGGCAAACAAGCAGGTATTTCTGCAAGAGATGGGGAGTGCAGATTCAGGTACGTCTGTAACAGAAGAGACGCTTTGAAAGGGGGGCTAACTTCATCTTTAGCAAAACTCAGAATCTTGAAGGAACTTCTGGACCTGCCAGCCTTTTGTACGCCCTTCTGACACTCGGGGCTTGTCTGAACTAGAAGCCCTACGGCATTGGTGCAGCGTGTCTGATGAAGACTGTGCAGACTGGAGAGAGCGTTCCTATTGGCATAACGAGTCTACCTCCATGAGGTGGTAGCTATGTTGGCAGGAGAAGCTCTCTTGCTGATGTAGCTCTGTCCACAACCACATTTGGCTTGTGACCTATTCACCTCCCTGGCCGCCATCAGTCATGTTGAAGTGTGGACAGCCTAAAATATCAGACAAAGCTAAATAGCAGAGAAAACAGCCCCTTGTTGGGGAAATCCCAGCTTGGCAGTGACACCTTTAACATTTCCAGAGGGGTAGCCATGTTAGTCTGTGTACAGCAAAAAATGAGAGTCCTGTGGCACCTTATAGACTAACAGATTTTCTTCGGCATAAGCTTTCGTGCATCTGATGAAGTGGGTTATAGCCCACGAAAGCTTATGCCAAAGAAAATCTGTTAGTCTATGAGGTGCCACAGGACTCACATTGTTTTTTACCTTTAACATTGGGATTAAAAAGACTAAGCATGGCCCTTTGGAGGAAAATGATATTGTTGCTTGCAGATCAGTTCTCATGGGGTAAATAAATTTGTTAGTCTTTAAAAGTGCCACAGGACTCCTTGTTTGTTTTGCTGACCTAGACGAACACAGCTACCCCTTCGGAATTTTTCCTTTGACTGTTTCACTTGTCGCTACCCTCATGGTATTTCCAATTCTTTAAGAATCCCATCAAGACTGGCCCCACATTTTCACTGTAAGTTGCAAAATGGCTCGAAACTTCCATGGGAAAATGAGCTGTGTTGCAATTTGAACCCCACAGTAACCAGCCAGCATGGTTATTATTTTCCTACTGATTATGAGCACACACCGGAAGCTTTTCCCCAACGAGGGTCTGTTCTGCAAGACCCGTGCTCATATAAATTTCTCTACACAGCTGTCTCAGGAATAGGGGCTCCTTGCTTCAGGGTAATGGTACAGAATAGCAGAGGCTGGTCAGCATTTTGTCCTGCTGTTGATGGAGGAAGCGGTGGAGTAGAGGTCACTCTTCCCAGGCAGGTGGCTGTATAATGGGCCTGCACAGTGCTGGGCCTTGTGGTCCTGGAGGCTCTTGCCGTTGGGGAGAAATCCAATACCAAGACAATCACTGCTCTGACTAATGAATATCTTGCTTGCTCCTGGAGCTCCAGCTCTGGTCTATCTAAAGTCCCCCTTGTTGCAGGTGAATTAATCATTCTTCATTTCCTTTCTATATTAATGAGCAGTGGTGCTGATAAGCCACTGTTCCACCCCAGAGGTGGCTGCCTTTTAGGGTGGGCTGAAGACATGCTGTCTAGCGCTCATTAGAGCTGATACTTGCCGAAAGGCACTCTGCACAGATACAAAGTCCTGTTGTTATTAAACCGTAACTGTTCTGTCAGTAAGCTGAAAGGTGGGTTTCTTCCAAAGTCCCCATATTGGTCTAATTGATGCTGCTGAAGTCAGCGATAAAACTGCCATTGGTGTGAGTGGAAGAAGAGCCAGGCCAGTGCTGAGTGGTTTTGAAAATCTCCGTCTGCGTGCCTCCGCTCCAGCAGTGGGATGTTGCCGATCCTGGCGTTCTTGTATAGAACCATAAGGCCATGACGGGTGTCCCTCCTGATAGCAGAATGAGCCGTCCCCACATCCATCAGTGTGACGCAGTGCAGAGTCTGCAGCGTGGCTGATGTGATGCCAGCTCTCTGTAACGTGCCCCTGGGTATCTCAGTAGAGTGTGTTGCCTAGCTGGGTTAATCAGGAGCCAGAACACCAGTGTGCTCTTGGACTAACTCTGAGCATCCCGGCAAAGAGAGGGTTACAGCCCAAACCGGAGCCAGTGCTAGTGTAATGGGATTAGTGTCTCACTGCTGCTTCTCTTTCTTTTCAGTACATCTTTGTGTCCCTGATCTCTCGAGACAGTGTGTACGACGTGCTGAGGAGAGTCTGCACGCACTTGCAGGTACCCTTCTACTTCCTCGTAAATCCAGTAGCTCCAGCCAGCTTGGTGGAGGGAGCCCCAGGCCAAGGGGTGTGCCCTGAAACTGCTCGTGCTTGGACGGTGGTAGCACTGCGTAAACTTCTGCCTGAGGGCTGTGCCGTCTGTGACCATTGCGTTCCCAGCAGTCATTGGGGTGACTCTGTCGGACAGTGGGAGCACACGGCTGTGAGCCCCGAAAGCTTGATGCTGTAGCATGTTCCAATGGGGCTTTTCCACCCTCATGAATGAATACGGGAAACATGAATTAACTCGGCCCCGGCACTTCTGTGAGGTCAGTCGGCTCTGTCCTACGGAGGAGGAAGCTGAGGTGTAGAGAGGTTAAGCGACTTGCCCACAGGTCACACGGGAATCTGTGGCAGTTGGGAATGGAAACGTCAGGCACGTCGGCTGCAAGACTGTTTTGCTTGAATATGACACTGATGCCGTGTGAGATTGGGCAAGTGACTGTGGTGCCCTGTACCCACCTGTAAAATCTGGACGATGCTCGTTCCCTGCCTCACTAGGGTGTGAGAACTGATTAAAGTGCTTTGCAGATGGACAGTTCTGTGGGCTTAGTATGAAGAAACACAGGACGCGTCGTAGTCTGTAATCTGTGCGTGCTGGTGCACGTGTAGTGGTGCCACTGGACTTCTTAGCGGGCGTTAAATCGCGTGACCTGACTCGTGCCTTGTGATGTATACCGCCGTGTTAGTCCCAGGACATCAGAGAGACGAGCTGGGTTGTCAATACCCTGCTGAGACAGCCAGACTGTGGAGCAGAGCTGAAGAACTCTGCAAGCATGAAAACGTGTCTCTCTCGGTTCCCATCAAGCTGTGACCTCCCCTGCCTGGCCTGCCTCGCATCATGGGTTGTATTCTGGAAAGCACTCACTTCACTTTCTTGATTTTAAAACATACTCGCTTCTGGGTTTGGTGTTTAATTTTTTTTGACACTTCTTGAGAAAAAAGGTTCAAAACCCCTCTGAATGAGCACTATGGATGCTGCGTTTGCTTGCACACCTAGCCTTTGCTGTCCCTAGGTCAGTTTGCACCTGGAGGTAAAGATGGTCTCTCTGTCCATTGGCAGCTCACACAATGGAAAGTCCACCCCATAACACTGGGACCGCTCCTGTTTCTATGGCCTGTACCAGGAGCAGAACTGGGCCCGTCACACATCGTCCACATGTCCAGGCCAGCCAACAGCAAACCTGGCCCCAGGCCAGAACAGTTAGGGGCCCCTGCAGAAAGGGAGAGCTGAGGGTTATGACCATGGATGGCATGTGAAGCTTTCTGTCCAACATCTTCTGCCCGAGGCTCCTCCCACTGTTCCCTGCTCATCCCATTCTCTTCCACATGCCCCATACCCCATCTTGCTGCCTCACAAGAGAGCCCAAATTTCAGCTGTTTTGTGCTGCCAGCCAGTGTCAGTGTTTCTAGGTCACTGCTGAACCGAAAGGAATTTCTTCCCGCTAATGGTGTGCATGTGCATTATTTATCTCCTCGCCAGAAGAGCATTTGCCAGTATTTGGGTTCTTAGAGATGCTTGTCAAGGGTTTTCAAATTTTCGAAAAAAATCGCGGCACAAAATAGATCGTAAGGGAAATTTAAAAGAAGTCTAAGGGGAAGAAATTCATCAGTCCTTACTCTGGTGGGGAGTATAAACCACTCTCATGGCTCCAAAGAACCACCTGATTGATGAATTCTTTATTCTGAGGCATCTGGCTGTGGATTAATTCAGAGATCTCCTGAATCCAGAAACATGCTTCTGGCCTGGAACAGGAGGTCAGGTGCTAGGATCGTCCACAGAAATGCAGAATTCTTCTGCTGACGCACCCTGACAGCCAAATGAGGTGGAGCCCAAGAGCTTACATCAGGAATTCTTGATTTCCCTGGTCACTGTCACCTCTGTTTACAGAAAAACTGAGGCACGGAGAGGGGAAATGACTTATTCAAAGCTGATCGTGGATCTAGAGAGCTGGGATTCTTTGAGCTCCTAACAAGTCTAGACTGTTGAAGATGATTGTCTCTAGAAGTGTCTTTGTTGGTTTTCTTCAGTCTTCAAAATGAAAACAAACCCTTGTCTGCTCTTGACTCCTCATTCACCTCTTCTCCAGCCCAGTCTAACCTGCGTGCTTGTCTCCAGTGTAATAACTTTTCTCGTAAATCCTTCTCCACAGTCAGACATAGAGTAGCAGCTTACTTCAGGGTTTGCATGTGGCATGTTTGTGTGCAGCCGACGTTCTTATTGTGGCTCGCTGGCAGCTTTGGGACCCGGAGTTGTGATGACTTCTGTTGGGGAGAGGCAGCAGTGTGTCCAAGTTGTGATGCTCCCATTTGGTGCCTAACGGAACTGCTTCCAGTGGGGAGACGCCTGGTGATGGGTCAGTCACCTCCACACCTCTCTCTCTTTCAGGTTTCAAGTAAGAAGAGTTTGAGTTTGAAAGAATTCACAGAGGAGCCTGATGCTGTATCCCTGGTAAGTGCCATGTTTGCAAAGAAGGACTCAGGAACATCAGGGGAGTCTGACAGAAAGGCACTGGTAAAATGTCTCTGTGGTGAATGTACGAGCACTGAGCATCTCTTTGAGGTGTTAGCGGGTTCAATAAAATCCCCACGGGCCTTGAATCTGCCGAAAGCAGCGCTGGAGTGCGGAGAACCCCAGTTCCCCTACACGCCCCGTCCCACTGCCAAAATCAAGTTGGGCTTTGGCTGTTAGCGAAAGTCACGGTTATGCTTTTATTTTTTTTTTTAGGGTGACCTTTTGACAATCCAGTGACTTGACAGAAATGGATATTAATGGGGCAGGGGCGGGGAACATTTGGAAAATCTTGAGTTGGGCATGAGACTTCAATTTAGGCATCAAGTGTCTATTCCAGGTTTATAGAAATAAAATCCGCTTGACATTCAAACAGCCTCTTTGTTGCTGGTCACAGCTGAGATCTTAAAATCCAATAAAGCCGCCTGAGTCATAAACAACTCACGCTGGGACCATGATTAAGTGATCAAAAATTCCAATAGATTAAAACTTACTCTCTTCTTTAACTTTCTGCTCAACCAATTCACCACCTGATCAGACCCAAAGATCAACTTTTATTATTTATTATTATTGTTGTTGTTTATTTATCATTGTATTTGCAGGGGAAATAATGCTATATCAAATTACAGCACAACAGAAAGCACAAAGTATCTGGAAAGATGTTGGCAGAAATGTTAGGTAGGGCTGGCAGGAAAATAAGAATTCCATTTTGTGAAAAATTTTGTGGTTTCAGAATTTGACTTTATTCTGTGTCAGAACAAAAAGCAGGCCTTTTAAAACTTTTCATGGGAACAGAAAGAGAGAGAGCACCATCCCACAATGTCCTGGGGTAAGGGCACTCATTGGGAATGTCAAAGCAGGGACTTAAAGCTGTTTCCACAACATCCCAGGAGCATCTCTTTACTGCCATGCTACTGGCTATTCTGAGGGTGGGGCTGTCTCACCTGGGCATGAAGACCCTTCCCAATAAAAGTTTAGTTGAAACCGAGATATTTCTGTCAGATTTCTCTTCCCACTAATTGTTTTTTTTCTGATTGGGGAGCGGGAAAGTGGTGTTGAAATATTCCTGACTTGCTGTACCTTTTAGGGCAGGCAATAGGGCTGTGTGCAGAGTGAAATTCTGATGGACTGTAAAAGCTCTGACAGAACATCCCAGCTGGTACAAGCTGAACATCAAGTGTCTTGTGTAGGAAACTGTGTCAAAGAAGTTTACTGAGGCTTTTTAAAAAATAATCAGTCTGGTGAAGACACGTTTTCACTGCAGTGTATCTAGTTTTCCATATAGACACCTCCCGTGATGCGGTAAGGAACGTTCCAGTAAGGAATGAGTGTTTATAGCATCCAGTAGCATTCTAGGCGCTACCCAGAAAGACTTGAGGAGTCGGTCTGTTTTACATGCATGGGAAGAGTTTGATTAATTGCAGGAAGGAGCTGGGGCTTTGGGGGCAAGCACGAGATACTTGGGAGAGGCGTGTGCACCACCTGGTGGTTGTCCAGGTTTTTGTTTTAAACAGAGAGGCTGACAGATGCTGACGAGCAATGTTTTCCGTGCACAGCAAACACGGAGTCCGGTGGCACTTTTAAGGACTAATACATTTATTTATTTAGTCTGTAAAAGTGCCACCGGACTCCTTGTTTGTTTTGCAGAGCCAGACTGACACAGCTGCCCTTTGGGAGGGTCACCATACTTCGGCACACAAGGCACCGCAAAGAAAGCGAGTCTCCAGCAGGGGATTTACATGGGTGAGCACAACGTTGGATTTTGTCATCACTGCACGTCTCTTACATGAGCCTGAGTGATTTGAAGCTGATGACCTCACTGGTGCTGTAGCCGTGTGCCCTAGAGAGCTGTGTCTGCTCCCCTGTGCTGTGCAGGGAGCGATCAGGCACGTCCATCTCTCAGAAATGCCGGTTTTCGGCAGCTGCTGGAACATGAGGCTGCGTCGCTTTGAGAAACAGCAGCAGCTCCTGGAGTAAAGCTCTGACAGCCTCTCGCAAAATGGAGACCTGAGTGCATGGTGGAAGAACAGCTGCCCCGTGGCAGGGAGCAGTCGGACAATCTGCCAGCTGCTAAAGGGAAAGTATCCCATCTGCCACGGCCAGGCTGGCGCCGTCCAAAGCCCCTCAGCTCCCCATCCTGCCATGAAGTCTCTATAGTGACTGGGAGAGGAAATGTCTCTATATGGTATTCTAGCATCTTAATGATCCTTAATGGGATTCCGTTGCAATAATGTGACGTCTCTTCTCTCCTGGTGACTTTTTTTTTAAAAGCTTCCTCCCAGAACGAGGGCTCTCTGCCCTCAAATGAGAAAAGCCAGAGCCTTGGCTACTGAGGGCCCACGCTGCCTCAGCTATGTCTGCTTCAGCCACGCAGAGCAGCTTCCTCGTACGCTTCCTTTCTGTGCCTGCTCTGTAGACACTGCAAAGGGAACGTGTATTCACAGTTCAGGCTGCCAGCCGTGACAGCTCAAAATCTGTTCCAGCTTTGGGGTTGATTTTCTCGCCTTGATCTCCAGGAGGCAGCTCACAGAGATGATCTAGTCAGTGTGTCTGCTCACATGAGCAAACATTGCCATGTCTGCTTACTCTTCTTACATGGCCAATCATGTGATCTCATGCCACGCTGCAGAGGCCCTTTTGATGATTAGTATTCCTCTTGCAGCTCTTGTATTGATTTTACAACTCTGTTGCTGATAGCAGCCTTTTATCAGGGCTCATGATTTTCTGCTTTGCCAAGTAACTTTGGCCATTTGCCTAATGCACCATAAAGTGCTCACTACTTCCAGGAGCCAGCCCTCACACCAGGGAAGGCTGCTCTGTCCCCTAGATAACGTTCACACTGATAGGCAGGCAAGATTGGGGGTAATGGCGTAGGAATCGCTACAGGTGAGGAGAAGTCTTGTAGTTTAAGCCCATAACAGCGTGAGTGGAGCTACGTGGCTCCAACAAGGAGTTGGAAGACTTGCACCCTATTATTTGCAATGCCCTTTTTTCACTGCAGAGGTGCTTTACTTCCAGACAGGTTGTGGCATTGGCTGGAATTCCCATGGCACAAATCCCTCCTTGTTTTCAAGCCTGGCGTTTTAATACAGCAGCACTTCTAGGAAGTCTGGTGGTTCAGGACCCAGCTGGGACATTTTACCTAAGAGCACATTCTACCTTCTGCTTCAGGGACAGGGTCTGTGTTAGCAATTGGTTGAGGGCTCTAGCGCCACTGGGCTTCAGGAATCCATCCTGACTGCTTTCTCGCTGAGCCAGCATGGACATGGGCTCTGGGAGTTGTACAGCGCTCACGTGTGCGTACTTTACACCACGACATACCGCCTGTAGATTCCTAGAGCTGGGCTTTTGCTTCCTGGCCTCATGGGACAACCATCGGATGAGAAAGAAGGTCTAATAGGTGTTGGCCCCTCCTCCTCGACCCTCAGCTGGCGCCAGCAGCCCCCTCTGCTGGGAAAAAAAAAAGAAGCTGTTGCCTGAAAATTTGGCAATGGCCATGGCTAGAGTGGGGGAGGATTTGCAGGCACACCATGGAAAACAGCCATCCGGAGCAGGCCCTCTTGGGGACCCCCGCCCCAGGCATGCCGCCAAGAGGAGCTGCTCCAGGTGACTTCTTTCTGCGGCACCTCCAGGCAAACTGCCGTGAGGAGCCGCTCTGGGTGGCTGCTTTCGCGGTGTGCCTGGGACATGGCTCCGGGCAACTCTCGAGGCAGCAGGTGCAGCTTGGCGGCACTGTGTGCAGCTCTGAATGGGCACTTGCTTGGGCTGGGCTGGCAAGCGTGCCAGGGCTGCTGACCCCTCGTCTGCACTAACACTGATGCTGGCAGAATTTTGTCACTCAGGACTGTGAAAAACACCCCGAGTGACCCCTGTTTTGCCTCCTACTGCGGCACTGCTCCCACCTGCGGTGCCTGGCTCCCCTCTCGTTGGGTCTGCCCAGAGCGGGTGGCCTGTCTGCTCTTCTGGTGCTGGAAATGCCGGCCTTGCTGCTGCTTCCCAGTCAGCACCAGGGCAAGATTATGTTGACTCTCCCCACCCCAAGCCCCTTTGGTGCCAGCAGGGCTGGGAACACTGTGTTGCTGTCTGTGCTTCCCCGGCTGCGGCACGTGCCCGCTCCACTTCAGGCCTTGGCCGTTAAGCAGGAACGGCATGTCCTGCTACAGATAATTAGGAATGGCCCCTCTGGGGCTGCTGGGAATTGGCTGCTGGGATTTATTGAACCCCCTCAAGCAGACATCCACGCCGCTAACCTGTTTAACGTCCACCCCCGGGGTGTTACTCATCGGGGGTTGCGGGCAGACGAGGGTCCTTTTGGCCGTAGGGATTATAGTCCTACTTTTGTCCGGTGACTGATTGGAGGCCCTTGGCATAGCGCAGGAGGTATGAGCAGTAGAGTATGGGACCAAGCCCACCGATAGCCCATACTAGTGTGAGGAGAACTGGATGGTTTTTCCATGTGAGGGGGAATGAGAATGAGAGGGGAACAAGGGAAATCAATAGTGATAGGAGAAATAGCAAAGAAATCACGAGGAGGGTTGTAAATAAAAGAGATTTATTTTCAATAATCATGATTACAAGTTTGGGGCTTTCGTTTCCTGTCCAAAGACCTTTAAAGAGTGACAGGCAACCGTGACGCGGTTTCAAAGCAGAGAGTTTGTGTGTGTGTCTATGCCTTTCTAAGCATATGTTGCAGCAGGTCTTAAAGGCAAAAGTAAATGCGCATTGAAGGTTTACTTGCTGAAGCTATTCTTATTACACTGCCATTGCCCCTACCTTTAAAGGGGATTGCAGTCTAGCCTGCCTGTCCTCCCAGGCTCGGGGTGCTAACTATCGGTCCCTAACCTTATCCCTAGCCAACCTGTTCTTCCAGGCAGGGGTACTAAACTATTTTAGTCCTTGCCCCAGGACTTTGGGGTACTAAGATCTTCCCATTACTGTTTCATCAATCTGTAGCTACTATTCATGAACCAGCCTTCACCGAGGTCTATGTGTGCACTTGTAATTAGTTACTCACCAGCGCTTCCCCGCCAACGTGTCAGGTCCGTCTCACCTAGGGTCGGGATTGACCTTTCTTCACCCGCTCTTCTTGTCAGTCCCGTCACCTGTCCGGATCAGGGGTGCTGACTCTTCTACCCTACCCAGTGATCCCCACTTGCTTTCGACCCCAGGGCAAGCCCAGGAATTGGGGCATCTTGAGATCACTGAGCCGGCATTGAGTGAACCCCACTGGCTTTCGACCCAAGGGCAAGCCCAGGGATCGGGGCGTCTTGAGCTCACTCTGCCTCTAATTGAGGTTACTGGGGCTGGGGATGGTCTTTTATAGGGATAAAGTCCCTCATGCCCCCACCTTTGTTTTCACACCTTTTGCAGAAGAGCTCCTTGCAACTTTAGTTTGCAGAGCTTTTGCAGACTATTAAGACGGCCGAGTTCTTGGCATATGTCCAGGGGAGTTGTTGCTGGGCAGACAAGACCCTTAGAGGTTAGCTCGGGCTTGTTGTTAGGCAGAATAGACCTTTGAAGGTTGGTTCAGCTGGGACCTATTCTACCATTGGCTAGACTTACATATACCTAAAACTAATACTAAAAACCCCATATCTAAACTCATTTTCTACAAGACACTGTGGAGATCTGCTGGGAGGCTGGTGCCGTCGAGTCATCGAGTTTAGGCCCCAAGGGTGGAGCGCATCACCGTCACCAGGTGGGGAAATGCTGACTGCGAGGTTTCTTCAGCAGCTCCATAGGCTCTAAGAAAAGCTGTGCAGCCACCAAGGAGAGGTGCAAATGAGCACACTCACTGCAAGCAACTGGCAGGCAAGATGCACAACACAGGGTTTGCGGTTGGGAAAAGAAGGGTGGAGGGTTCTGATTTGATCGCTTGCTCCTTGTTCGTGCCAGGCTGGTGTGGCATCCGAAAGGGGCAAAGCGTTTAAACCCTGCCAAGAAATCTTTTGGCTCTAGTATAGGTTGGCTGGAAACAGTTCTCCAGTAAGCTCCAGAAATAAGTTGTCCAATATATAATTTATCTGTCCAAATATTTATAACATGGCTGCCTGGGTCTGCCGGAGCGTAGCAAGGTTTGAAATCACAGAGGAAGAGGTGGTAGCTGTGCCGCCATTTGTTTGTGCTGGAAGATTTTTAAATTCCTTTTGTTTGTGCGTGGTGGAGGCTCTCGGTGAGGTTTCTGAAGCTGGAGGGAATTAAGTTGGCCCGTTTTAGCAGGGATATTCTCTATCGCTTGGAATCTTTTCAGTCAAGATTGGATGTCTTTCTGAACGATAAGCTCAGTATTTTGTAGATGCTCTAGTGTGGAGCTAATCTGTGAGAATTTAGGACTTGGGTTTTTCATTAGTCGCTGTATAGCTCCGGTGGGCCGCTGGAACGGTCACTGGCTACGTATGCGGTGGTGGGATCATTCCCAAGACAAGGCAGTATCTTTTACTGGGCCAACGTCTGCTGGTAATTGAGACCAGCTCTCCTTCTGACTGTTGGTTGTCTGAAAATCCTCTTTCTCGCATGCATTGCTGTGTGCCTGCTGGTACGATTAAACCAGGCTTGGTTTGATGAAACCCGTCTGGTCCCTGCATTCCCCATTGGTCCCAGCTCCCCTGGCAGGTGCCAGGTCTAGTCAGACTTGCTGAGCAATCACGGCTGAGACACAGGGCACTGTGGTCTGGGGTGGGAAGGCACGAGGCCTGAGATGCTCTGAGACTGTGATGTAGAGAGTGATTCAGGAATCCCTGGCTCAGGTTCTCTGGCCTGCTACGAAGGAGGTCAGACTAGCTGATCAGAATGGTTCTTTCCTTCCATTAAGATTCGTGGGGACCTGTCGAAACCCCGCAATTGCGCTGACCATCTCAGCCTAGATTTCCATCAGCAAGGTGCTCTGACCCTCCCTGCTCCTGGAAAGACATCCTCCTGGCCCTTGCCCAGCTGCTCCCTTGAACGAGTTCGTCTTATCTCTGGGCACAAGTCCAGCTCCAACATGGGATAAAGAATTTGTATTGTGCTCCTGGTGCCTCGAAGGCTGATAATTCAGGCAGTGAGACAGGGTGGCTGGTAGTGGCAACCCAGACGGGACCTAGAGGGTGGGTGGTCTTGCAGCTCTGCAAGAGACAGGTGCCTCACAGGGTGAGACTCCTGGGCTTCGGTCCGCTCTGAGAGATTGCTTCCGAGGGCTGGATTGTCCATGCTGGAGGCCCAGCCTCTTCTCCGTTGACTGCTGGCTGTGGGGATGGTAGTGTGTGTGGCTAACATTCAGTGCCTTCTGCAGGAGGTGATCGTCCCAGAAGTGAAGTGGAGGAAGGTTTCTCCAGCGTCTCTCTCCCTGTCTCTTCCGGCTGCAGAGTACCAGTGCATCCACCGAGCTTCCATCAGCAGCCTGAGCACCAAGGAGAGCTCTTTTAACTCCGAGGAGCCCCTGGTATCAGGTGAGGAGACGAGGAGGAAGTCATACCTGCTGCCTCTTGGGTGAAGAAATTTCCCTTTGGGAATTCTGGTGGAGGACTATTCCCATTGGTGCTCTGGGGATGGCATATGTGACGGGAAGGTGCAGTTCAGAGCTGTTTTGTAGGTTTTATGGAATGTAACTCTTGCTCGCTAACTGGGAAAGTGTGTGTGCAGCTGCTGTGCTGCTCTGTCCCCTGGAGAGCTCGCAGAGAGAGGACCCCACCACCTCTCCTAAATCAGGAGGCCTCGCCGAGATCATGCTACAGTGGACTGGCCTGCAGAGCCACCCATTCTGGGAGAGGAGATGTTTTGAATACAACTCTTTACGTCCCTTACGTGTCTGGTGCAGAAAGAGTACAAAATGCTTCCAGCAGCTTTCTCTGCAGAGGCCCCAACTCCAGCTCTGAGGAGAGAAGGGAGACGCTGCGTCCCCGACATATTTAGCACAGCTAAAGGCTTAGCTCTGGTTGGACTGCTTTGTTGGAGATCTTGCTGTAAATGCTAGGTTCTCCTTACTTGTGGGTGGGTTTGGACGACTGTCCTGAAATATGGGACTGGCCCATCTCCACGCGGTGGGTCAGGAAATCTGCAGAAGTGGCCAGTTTGGGGAACAGAGGGCTGCTTCTCTCATTGATGTGCATGGCTTCGTGCCCTAACCTGCCGTGAGTCTTAGTGGGGCTTGCCCTTTGGGAAGGTACCTTCGTGCCGGCGCATGGCAACAAAGGATTTAAAGGCATTATTTGGTGAATATCGCTTTCCTCTTGAAAGAGAGAGTTACATTGTGCTGGGAGTCCCTCAGGTGACGTGATGACTATCAAACAGGTTCTTCTATAATGGGACTGAGGCTCAGACACTCACAGAAAGGGGGGAATTAGAAATGGATTCCCAAATGATCATAAGGCAGGGTGTATCAGGGCTCTCAGAATGGGTTCACCAGCTGTTCTAGGCTACGACTGGTTCCCTGTGATTCAGAGAACTGAATCGGTCCTAGAATACCCAACAGTCTGTTTCAATTGGGTCCTCTTTGCTTTGGTTTCAGAAAGTGCAATAAACACAGAAGAGGAATTGGAGGAGGAACCAAATTATGTAGCGGAGCTGAGACCATCTGATTATCAACTCCTGAAAATCTTCATCGTACTGTAAGCGTGCTGTCAGGCATACACGTGGGAGCTGAGTGCGTAGGGAACTGGGTTGCAGTGCCTTTTCCTTAGGGTTCTCTGGATGAGCCCTACTCAAGTCAATAGTAATGGAAAGTAGTTACCACCTGACAATCCTTCAGAGGCCGGTGTGCAATGATGTGGGCTCTCTCCAGTTCCTAGACAGAGAGCCACGTCGCAGTTGGCACCACCAGGGAAGAAGACTTGGATCTGAACTGGCTTCTTGGCAATAGAGACCTTTGGCAGGGCTGTGGGAGAGAATGCCAGAGGGGAAGATTCCTTCCCACACCAGTAAAAAGGCGGGCCGGTGTTCTTCCACTGTTCGTTGCTGCTCTCTTGCATTGCCTAGTGAAATGCTCCGTAGCCAGCTCTCCTCGAGTTGGGTTTGGGTGCAGATCTTAGCAGAAATTCTCAAAGCTGCCACCTTTGCCGTGTCGGCAGAGCAGGGCCCCTCCAGAGAAGCTCCAGTGTGTTGCGGTGGAGGGTGAGGCTAGAATCAGTGTGGGCTGGGAATGGGCGTGTTAGCCAGCTCCACTGGGGGGCAGGAAATGGGGGGAGAGAAGAAATCACAAGGTCAGAGAAATTCAGTAGAAGATTGTGACTGTGGAGCCCAGTGGGAATACGGAAAGCCCCTGCTGTTGGCACCCTCACAGCTGGTCTGTCACTGCCTGTTTCCGGATTTATCATCTAATCACACTGGGCTGAAACTTACGATAGATGGGCCGGCAACATGGCTGCGTTTTGGAAAGGATTTGGATCCCTAGAATGGGAGGGGCTGCAAAAAATGCTGATCTCATAACTGGACTGCTTGGCTGGCTTGAGCCTTGCTCTGCCACGGGATGGCTTAGGGTTTTGGGGGTGTCTTTTGAGTGTTCCCCTCCAGTGCTGAGTCATCTGTACTGGGCTCTAGCACTAACGTGTCCCGTGCAGCAGGCCTTGGAATCCAGGCTGTGACACTTCCTCTGCTGGAGGATGCCCTCACTTAACCCAGTGTGCACTCTGCGGGGTGGCTTTGTGTTGGCTACCCACTAGGGATGAGATGCAGCGGAGGTGGAGAAAGCTTGCATTGCTATCACCTGTCCTGTGGCCAAGACAACTTCTGTTCTTTGCCACTGCTCAGCCAGCCTCTCTTTACCTGCACCGCCATTATTTTAATCAAAATGCCATTGTCTCACTGGCCGTATTCGGAGGCTCAGCGGTGGGGTGATGCGTTATATAGGTGCTGATATATGGGCCTGATTCTCATTTACACCAAGGCCCCTTTACACCACTTTGACACTGTAAAATGAGCCTTGACCTGAGTACGAGTGATCTCGTGAGCACTTCAAGGCCTCTTTCCGCAGCCAGATACCTTGATGCTCATGGGAATCATTCCCTCGCACGCTCTGGGATTGCTCGCACCTGTCTAGCCCTGCGTACCGGCTTTTTGGCCATTGGCTGCATCTTATGAATGCAGCCCAGTATAGTCTCGAGCTCTGGTTCATAATGTGTTGCACATGGGAAGAGGTGCTGTATCTTGGAGGCGGTCACAAGGAATGACGCTCTAAAGACACTAATGAGAGAAAGAAACATAGGTCCAATTTAGAGATTCCCTTTTAGTTTTAGCCTCTTCCTCCTTTCTCAGGTTGGGAAAACACAGGCCAGGCTGTAGGAAAAGCTTTAGTCATTCAGTCCTAACCTGCAGCTCCCATCTCTCTTTGCCCCCAGGATCTGCTTCCTCGTCGTGTCCTCGTCATACCTGGCATTCCGGATCTTCCGGCTGGAGCAGCAGCTCTGCTCCCTGAATCGGGACTACCTCTCACGCGGGCCCAGGAGGTAGGGGGTTGGCAGCTCTGGGATCCTGGGGTTACAGATAATGGTGTGCTGGGCCATTTTCGAACAGACTGTTCTTGGGGTGGATGATAAAACCAGAGGCCCTGCTTATGGGCTGTGAGCCTGCTGTGCATTATAGAAGAGATGCAATTTATCCCAGGCCCTGCCTGCAGTTTCCGTCTCTTTAGGGCCCCATCAGCATAGCAGCTTTCCATTTTAAATTGGTGGCATTTCCACAGCGCTCCCTGGGCACCATCTGTAGAGCACTCGGGATCCTGTGCAGTAAATCACAGGATCCCTGCACAGTGGGAAGTGCTCAGATGTCTTGCTGCCCTGTAACTCATCAGAATGGCTTTTATGGAAAGGGACCGGGGAAAGGCACCATCACTGTAGCTGAAAATGTTACAGCTCGATGCATGGTTATGGTCTGGGACAGGTGCTTTTCCCAGCATCGGCAGGGAACCTGAACTGAGCAACCTTCTCTCCAAAGTCCAGCATATCTGCCGCTGCTGACCCCAGTAGCTTGAGACCAAGCTGGAAAGCAGTTGGGCTTGAACTGGCAGCAGATGCTGGCTGGTAAGAACCAGATGGCTCTTCCTGCCCTCGTGTCCGTGATTCTGGTTGGATCTAGCAGTGCATGCCCACCCTCCCTTATCCCCCTGCACAGCGGGCGTGGCTCAGCCTCTGCAGGAGATCATTTCTAGTGCAGTTACACACAGCACGTCCATCCTGATTGCTCCAGTGGGCCTGTTGGCACTTATTTACCGTCTGAGCTTCCTGCGGTGGTGCCCGCAGGAGCAATACAGGAGCCGCAGTTTCCACATGGGTCAGAGCAGTGCTGTGGTAGCAGAGTTGGTGACGGAGCACTGGACAGGGCCTGGGGATACGATTTTTTTACAACATGGGGTCTGCCCAAAAACCAGGAATCAGTTCCTTGGAGGGCAAAGGCAGGGTCCTCTGTGGGCTAGCTTGCCTTCATCTGCCTCTGTGTGTCATTTGCAGGTGACCATTGCCCCAGAGCGGTGGCTCGGGCTGGTTTTTGACAGGAAAATAGCACTTTGTGTACAGATCTCCAGGGCGTCCTGCTGGTGAGCATTGCTGCAATATTTAGAGTCTGAATCAAGGACTGGTAACATCTGGCTCGAAACCCCTCTCTCCACAATGAGGAAAACCGCCATCCCTCTTTCCGTGGGCTCATTGCGCCGTGGGATCGGGCTGTAGCCCAGCGTGCCATGCGTGTGGTTGCTTCTTCCAAATGACAGCAGCCTGTTCGCACAAAAGCCACACCAAGATGGTGACTCTTTGTTGGGGTCTTGGGTTCGGCTTCGTTGGACAGAAGCTGAGGCGACATCACCAGCCAGATTCTGAGCAAGTAAGAACAGTTAGTAACTGCCCCTTGATCAGCAAAATGAGGACCAGACACTGTTGTTTTCTACCAGCAAAGATTCCTGCCCCGGCAAAACAGATGGTCTGTGTGACTTGAGCCAGTGGGACTCCCCTTTCCAGCACTAGAGGAACCACTTGTCCTTCCGAGGAACTGGGCATTGGCCCAGACGCATGGTGCCCAGAGGTACATCACCATTAGAGCAGGAGCCTCTCGCACATGACACCAGCATCCATTCGACAGTGGCACACCAGACTACAGGTGACCAGGCTTTTCTGGTGTGACCCACTCCAAGGATGACTCGAGTCTCAAATGATCACCGTTTTTCTCCCTAACCCTCCCCTTTGCTTTCTTTTTAAAGGACAACCGTGGACCTCATTTAAGCAAGACTCCTCAGTGGCAGAGGGTGACCGACCCTGCGTAGCTCAGGATGGGATACACAGCTGGGGCGTGTTCCCTTCTCCTAGAACACCATCCCTACGCAGAGAGTTCTTATCAAGATTGGTTTTCTCTGGCCCCTCGGGGTTTCCGCGTTCCCCTTCCGTACTGGACCTTGGCCTGGCTGGGTCCTGAAATGCATCTGTGTTTAGGTCCCCGTGTTAATGCCTCAGTTACAGTAGCTGTCATAACAGCGGTCAGGGGAAAGACTGCAGCTCCTGGAGGGTGCCAGCCAGGATACAGCGAGCTCCTGGGCCGACGTTAGTTGAAGTCAGGTTATTGAGGGGCAAGTGCAGACTGTTAGTCATAGTGATTCTTGTGCAACCATCATCTCTGTGGTGCTAATGTGCACAGCACAGATCATGCTTATTCGCCCCCGTCCCTTCTAAAATGTCCCTGTGCCATGTCCTGGGGGCAGAAGAGAGGTGACAATAAAGGGACGAGGTGGATTGCTAACCCTAAAGCCTTGGGCATTTGCAGTCTGGCCCTGCACAGCGCTGTGCAGAGTACGTGCCATGGTGTCACTCTGCGGTGTAGGGAGAGAGGGAAGACCTCCGTCCACAAGAAGATGCAAAGCTCTGAAGCTGAGGCCAAGGCGGGTGCAGGCCGTGGTGAGATGAACAGGGCAGATTTAGCCCTCAGGTTGGGCGGGAGGCAGAAGTGCGATGCTGGAAGAGGATGAGCTCATGAATATTCAAAAGCTGGGTTGGGCTGATGCATATTCATGAGTCCAGCCTCCTTAGCATGCTAGGGGCAGCTGTCACACAGCTGTGTACCCATGCGCTTCTGGAGTCTGAGCCAGAGCCCACTGCGTCTGCGGCTCAGCCGGGGCTGACTGAGGTGGTCTCTGTGCACAGCCCGTGTGTGAAGTGCTTTGGGACGACATGGAAGGGCAGGTGGGAGACCAATGCGGTGTGGGGCAAGCGGCGCCCAGAATGCAGCAGCTCCTTTTGCACCAGCAAGCTGCTTGTCTAACTGGAGAGTCAGGGTTCCCGTAACGTCCTCGTTTAGTTGTTCCAGAAAAGTGTGCGGCCAACAGCTGCTGGTGGGAGGGGTGCCAGCAGCAAGGTGGCTGACTGCTTTTCATGCTGACCTCTTCCCAGTTGTGTGTCTGTCCTTCAGCTGCCCGCTGTTTGGCTTGGGACGTGTCTTTGTTTGAAAGCGCAGCTAAAATGATGCACCATGTCGAGGGGAGCAGTGTCCTGCCCCCGCTGTCCTGCCCCAGCCCATCTCCTGGGGAGAGGAACACAGCCAGCAAGGAAGGCCTGGGGACGGGCAGCCGTGCAATGGAGCTACAGGAGAGGCCTTTTTAGGCCAGGGATTATTTCTGGGGTGGGAGGGTGGAGTCTGATTCGCTGACTCTTTTACACAAATGCCAGCTCAGCTTTTAGGGTACCAATCTCTTTGTGTCTAACGGGTATGGGCTCCCTCTGCGGGTCCTCTCCATCCCTCCATTGAAGGAGCTTCTTGCCTGTGGATCAGCCATAGAAGCTGCTCTTGCATGTTTTGCATGGGTCACGATGGCTCCTGACTTTTGTTCGGTCCCACAGGAATTAGGAGCCCTGCAGCTGGCAGAAGGGCCCAATGGCCACGTTAGCCACGGGTCTTGGAATGCCATGATGACGCTGGAAGCTTGCTGCCTGGGGGAGAGACAGGGCCATGGTCACTTCAGCCACCTCTGCTGTGTTGGGTGGTACCATCCAGCTAGGACTCCTGCCTCAAAGCACAGCACTCACAGAGCTGGAGGAGGAGTGGAGGCTGAGCTCATTCAACTAACTTACTAAGATCACAGCTGCCGCGTGGTCAGCAGCTGCTCCAGCTCCGTTGCTGTCGGCTGGGGCTAAGTTGCAGCGAGTCCATTGGTTCCTGCAGCAGGGTTCGAATGCTCCTGTCTGGAGGACTAGGAGAGTGTGAAGAGCTTATGGAAGGCGTGGGTCTGTCTGAGTACCATGCTCATCCCAGTGCCTTTGTTAGGGGAGGGAAGGGCAGCACAGTGAAGAACTACGGTTGCCATCTTGTGTTCCTGTCACAGCTAGCCAGGGGCTAGCGTGGTGGGTGAAGCTGGGCCACCACTCATCCCTATGCAGAAAGAGGTTGCTAAGCCCTAGCTTTTGGGGTAACCAAGGATTTGGGACCCCTCCTATCCCTTCCTCCAGCAGCTGTTGGTCACCGAAGGCAGTGTTGAGGTAGTATTCTATATAGGTTTTATATCGCACTCCTCGCCAGAGTCTGAGTGCCTTCCAGTTGTCCATTAAGCAATGTGACACCCCCCCCCCCCCCCCCCCGGCTGTCACATTTTTCTTCTCCTCTCCCCAGGGGAAGTAGTCTGTGCAGTGCAGTGTTTTGTTTCGGTAGGGGTGTTTTAAATTGTATTTCTATGAAATACATCTACCTGTTGCTGTGTGTTTAGGCCACAGAAAGGAGGGCTGAGAAGGCACCTTGCATCTGGAGCACAGAGTGGTGAGGTTTGTGGGAGTCCTTAGTCCCTGAGGCAGTTCATTGCATAGCCGCAGACTGCCCTTGGGGAAAATGCTATTTCCTGCACATATGAGCTTTACTCTCTTACTGAGAGTTTCACCATGCCAGTGCTATTGTCAACAAAGGTCTTCATTCCAGAGCTTAAATTGGCCTTTAGATACTGAAGGCCCAGGCTGTGGAGCACTCTGAAGATAAGGACCAAGACCTTGAACTGGATTTGAAATTCTAGAGGAAGCTAGTGTAGAGAGTAGAGGACAGGTGCTCATGGCAGTCAATGTTGCTAGGGACGTGCTGTAGTGTTCTGTATTGGTTGGAGTTCCCTAAGTGCTAAAGGTTTCACACCCTAGTAAATTGCTGTAGGCCAGCCAAAAGGTGATGAAGATGTGAATAAGTGAGGCCAGGTCTTATGGGATGAGGTTTTCAAGTCAAACAGAGATGGTAGAAAGCATTACTCGCAACCATTGTGATGTGAGGAATCTGGGACTATTTCTAAATCTACGGTCTGAATTGACCAATTGTGGATGTGACCCTTCAACCATAGGAGGCTTCATCATGGCTGCAAACTCTTCAGAATACTTTCCCCTGCCCTCTAGTATCACCTCTTTGCTCAGGTTTAGCATCAACCAGCTGTTCTTCGTGAGCTGATCTCAGCCAAGCACGGGGTTGTCTGTGTGGTTGTCATGCGGACATATGTGGTGAGGGACAGGTAGTTCTGTGTGTCACCTGCATGTTGCTGGCAATTGAGTCCAGTTCACCTTCTAGTTGGATGTAGGTGTTGGGTGAGCCTGGAGAGGGAATTGATCCTTGGGAAAACCCACAAGTGGAGGTGGTGCAGTTGCCCATCCCTGCCCTTTGGGTGTGTCCCTACTGGTCAGACTCAAACTATTTTAGCTCATTACTTTGGACTCCTATGACTTTCCCAGGACAGAAAGCTTATCTCATGGTGGTCAGTAGCGAAGGCTGTTGTGAAGCCCAGGAGGAGGAGAATGGACAGGAGGAGATTGCCCATCAGTGCCACTAGAGCAATAGAGCAGATTGTCTTGGCCTGAATCCAGATTGTGCCAGATCCAGAATGATAACAGCAGTTAGAGGAGCTAGTAGTTGGCCTTTTCCTAACGTCTCTGTGAGCTTGCTCAGGTGCGGGAGGTTTGACAGTGGGCAACAGTTGGCTAGGACTGAACCGTCCAGGCTGGAGGCCTTTCTAGCTGCTCTTTATCCTTCAATTTTCATTCAAATATTTGCCTTTCATCGTTCTTTATTTTCTCTTTTATCATTTGTTTGTTTTACTTTTCTAGCTGCAGTTTATCCTGCAATTTTCTAGCTGCAATTTTTATCATTCTCCCTTCCAGTATTATTGTCACTAAGAAGGAGAGCTCCAAGCTGGGATGCCAGAACTACTCTAGCAGAACAGGACTTCATTTCCTCTTCTTACATCCCCTCCTACTGGCTTGGATCATCCAGCCTTCTCCATTACATTGCTGAATGCCTAGAGCTAGCTGCCGGTCATGGGTTTGCTCATATCTTCCAGGAGATGGGACGTGACCATGCAATCCTTTAGGTTTTATAACTATATTTATATCTTTAAAGAGCCGGAAAATGTATCCTAAGGCAATAAGCCAGAGATGAGCAAATAAAGCTTTCTGTGGTGGACTGGTAACTTCCCAAGACCCCATTTTCCTGAGCTGTGATGCAAGGAGGACAAAGGAGACCAGACCATGAGTTATGTGAGTGGGAGGAGAGAGAGAGATCCGGTGGGGCGCTTTGAGTGGTCCTCTTGGCTGCAGTTCATGGCCTGCCTTGTCTGCATACCTAAGGAACTGACCTGAGGATTTGTCCACACTACAATTAAAAACCCATGGCTGGCTCGTGCCAGCTGGCTCGGACTTGAGCTAAGGAGCTGTTTATCTGCAGTCTAGATATCTGGGCACTAGAGTCCTGCGAAGTGAGGGGGTCTCAGAAGTTGGGCTGTAACCTAAGCCTGAATGTCTACACCGCAATTAAACAGTCCCGCACCTGAGTGGCTGGCCCAGGCCAGCAAGGAGCATCTAATTGCAGCATAGACAAAGCCTGACAGGCTCAGCAGGTGGATTGGCTGTTGTGTGGGGAAGCAATTGCTTTGAGGTGGATAAATAAAATCCACTTTTGCTAACAAAGTGGGGGCACTGGCTAGCAGATCCTGTCACTCACTTTTGCTCTTCACCAAGCCACCATTCATCTCTCCTGTTTCAGATTGTTGCCGAACCTTGATCCCATTTTGATACCTGCCTGTTACAGATGTTAAATATTTTTAGTGAAGGACCCCTGCACATTGGGTTGACACAACAGGAGACGCGGTTTGCCTTCCTCTGCTGCATGTGGAACCTTGGCTTCTCTTGGTGACGGGATACTGGGCTCTGCTCCAATCTTGTGTTCCTGAGGAAGCTCTCGGTCCCACTGTTGCACTCTCTGTCTTGGGGTTTGGGGGTTTTTTGTGGGGGAGGAGAATGTTTGCAATCCAGGGGTGAAATAAGTGTTCCTGAGGAGCCATGCCTGCTCCTTACCCCAAGTTACATCCTCTAACCAGCAGGGCATTCCAGAGAGAAAAGCAGTGGTTTCTGGAAGCCCACAGTGAAATCACTTGTATTAATTGTAATAAGATTTTGCCTGCCTCGAGATTCTCAAGCCCTTGAGACTGACCCTCTCTCTCAAAAGTGTTGATATCAATGGGTGCAATGGCAGGTAAGCAGAGGGACTAGCCCCAGCAAAGGAGGAAATGCTCTTTAGCGCAGTCAGGCTGAAGTGAAAGTGGGTAGGAATGGCACCGTAGAGGTCACAATCCCACAGCACGAAAGAGGATTCCATTCAGACACACCACACTCCCTCCTCTGCGGCTGGGGACAAAAGCTGGAGCCAGATGTGGTTCCAGAGGCCAAAGGAAGGGGAGGAGCCAGGCTGGGTTAATGATGCTGTCGAGAAACTTCTTTGGAGGAGCTGGGCTCAGTTGCTGGTCTGGAACCAAGTGTTGCTGCATCAGTCACTCATATGGATTTCCGCAAGTCACGGAGCAATCTTAGTGCAATTTTCACCCTTACTTTTCACTCCAACCCATCGTAGCGGTATATGTTGACACAGCACGGCAGCTGGAACTGTAAGTACTGATGCATCAATGACCGGGGAAGGCAGCTGAAGTCGGCATGCACATCCCAGCCGGACAGCTTCTATTTTTATGCTTGTTGTAAGCCAGAAGTATTTTACACAGATCCAGCAAATGGTTCATATTTCCCCCCCTCATTTCTACAGCTGTGTGTGTTGACCAGCGGGCGACATCTGGGGAACTGAATTCTCTCTTGCTGTAACCTGGGAAGACATTTTCAATAAACGCCAACGTTTTCTAATGTGCTGGTGTCTGATGAGTAGTGATTGTCTTTCTGCACATGGAGAATCCACACTGTGGAACGTACGTAGATGAAATCCAACTTTCCCAGCCCTGTTGTCTCGCACCGTCATGATGTGCGTGACAAGCCACACGGGGCCTGGGCAGAGCCTGGGTGGGCAGTCTCAAGGCCAACGTTACTGCAGTGGTGACGGTGGTGTAGTCACTCAGGGCTCTTCTTGCTGTGTCGGCTGAACCAGCACTAGGTTCTGCAGGAGGTCCTGGCCGTGGCCCAGTGTCTCGTGGTCTGTGGCTGGGATCCTGGGGGCTATGGTAATGCCACTAGTGGAGTTCCCAGCACTAACAAAAGGCATGTGCAGGCGCTACAGGGGACAGCCGAGTTCCAGTCGTGGCTCAGTCTGTGCCATGCTGTGTAGGCATAGAGCTGGTGGCATAGCTGGTCCCTGTACCTCCTTCCCCATAGCCTGGGCCAACAGTGGAGGGGGTTGTTGGAGAACACTGTGTGACTGCACTCCTGGAGTATTTGGGAACAGCAATTGGTGATGGCTTCTTTGCTTCTCCCACCCCCGACCCACCCTCTCCTTTGGGCCATCCGGATGTGAGTGGGAGTAGCCAACTTCAACAGAGGTTTCCTAGAACCAGATGATCTCTTGTATCTCTCTCCCAGAGCTCCCATCAGCCCTTAGGGAAGCAGGGAAGGGAGCGTCAGAGGCTGTGGTGGCAGCAGAGGAAGGGACAGCAGCAGCTTGGGGTGCTCCTGGCTTGCATCAGAGCTGCTGCTGGGGCTACAATGAGGTGGCTGGATCTCCTACCTGGCTGCCAAGCCTGATTCTTCTGGTTAAGAATGACAGACCACATCCTAATGGACAGTCTGTTCCCTTCTCCGTACAGTTGCGTGACAGCCCTTGGGACGTTGGCCACCCCTCTGCAGGAGGGTGGTGGCAGTGTGGTGCTCTGGCTGTATAAATCGTAGCCCTTAATGAATAGAGAAGATACAGGCTCAAGGGAATGGTCAGCAGCAGGAATGCACTGTCCTGGCTCTGAACTCAGAACCACCCTCCTTTGATAAGGAAAGGAAATCAGCTCATTCTTCTCTGCAGTAGGAGAAATAAAGTCTTTTTATCAAATCCCTGGGAGACCTGCTCGTTGGCCATTGATTTCTTCCCTATTGCCATGAGGCCGAGTGTTTTTTGTGTATAACTGTAGCTGAATAATAGCTGGGGTGAGAGCAGAGGCAGGGTGGGGGATGGGAACTCTGGCATGGTGAAGTTCAAGACTATTTTGTAATGTGTTAACCACTGTGGATTTGGCTCTTGTGGTGACAGTCTCAAATGCAACAGAGTGAAAGTTTCCTCTGCTGCTCTTATCAGAGTTAGAGCTTCTAGAAACACATGAAGACCAAGCAAAGTGGCACAGATATTCCCAAGAACAACGTCTAAGACCCTAATTTATCCAAAAAAACAGAGTCCTGTGGCACTTTTAAAGACTAACAGATTTATTTATTGCATGAGCTTTCGTGGGAGAAAATCCCACTTCGTCAGAATCCTACATATGTCCATGCACAAATTATAGTGGCTGTTAAACTCACAGCCTCCTGGATGGTGTTAGGGTCTCCTATGGATTAGTTGCCAAGAGAGGGGTGTTTCCTGCAGGAGTTTTCCCAAAGGGAACTCAGGTTTCCAATCTGGCCACCCTCTTTTTATAATGTGATTGACAGGACCCTGCACATGTGCGAAAGTGTCACCCCCTCCTTTTTCCTTACCTGTATGGTGTCCCCCAAGCACAGCAGGCTCCCCTGTTTTCTGTAGGTAGTCTAGTTCCTTTTATTCTCATTAGTATTGATGCACAAAACCTGTATTCTGTGGTTAAAGCATGTTAGGAAAAAATGCACCTTTAGGGCACTTTGTGATCTAAAATGAATCTTGCAGGTAATTTTTCACAATACCATTCATGGTATTTTCCTGTAATCCTGTGGCAGAGGATCATTCTTTGGCCAATTATATCACGCATTTCTTAATTCTAAAGCCTCATATGTCCAAGTGAAAATCTTCGAGGCTCAGCCTGTAGGCCTTGCGTTTCATCCCTACTTACTTAGATACTTTATATATATTTAACCCTTCCAACTACTAATCAGTCTTTCTAGGATTGGGCCCTGTATGGGGAGTGGCAGGGAGCAAGTCATTTCTTAAGTGCTTTTTCATGTAATTCTATAAAATTTCTGTTCCTGCAAAGTTCACCCATCCACTCTAAATATACTGCTCTGTGCTGGATGGCAACTAGTGTCTTTTGTTCCATCCGGTGCCCTGCAGATGCTCTGTTTCCATTACTTAATAAGCCGGACAAACTGGCTGGAGTTCTGTTCTGCTGGGTTGCATTAGAGACCAGCTTGTTAGTGCCAAAGTATGGGTGTTGGAGTAAAATGTTATTTGTGCTATGCTTGGATTCACTCACTGCTTTGTGGCTGTAGACAGTCCATTCCCATCCCTGCCAAACACTTGGGGAGGCAGCATAAAAGGAAACATTTGTCTCTGAAATGCTTATTAAAAGACAGGTTTGAAACCCAGGGGGGTGCAGGGCTGTACACAACATGGCCTAGCCTTGGCTACACAAGTAACGCACCCCCCCCCCCCCACTCGCCTGGCTGGCAACACTGAGCCACAGTTCAGGGTGACTGCAAGCTGCAGCCTCTTTCTTTTTGGCTGGTGAAGATGAGGGGTGGCCACTGTGCTTGCCCCACTCATTGACAGTGAGCGTCTGTCTTCCTGCCACCTCGCTCATAACCCTGCCCATTCCTTGCAATGGATGTTTACTCTGGATTGTAACGATAAAGATGGGACAACGGCTTTTGCTGCTGAACATTTTAATGGCACTATGGAGCTATACTGAGCTTAAAGGTGGTGGTCCTGAATTGTCCTATCCCTTCCCCAGCTCACTCTGCACAGACCTGGAAATTACCGTGTCCTCACTGCAGAGTGGGTGCATGCTGGGGAACAGAGATCATGTCATCATGCCACCCTTTCTGGGGGAGGGAGAAGGAACAGCCCATATCAGGGCACACGTGAATGTGCAGAGGAGAGGCAGACCTGGGAAGAAAGCAATGGCATGCTGGTTGGTTTGCTATATCTGATTTATTTTGTGAGGACCTACAAAGGGAAACCAGTCTGGAAAGAAACTACAGCTAAAGCTCTTTGATGTGGTTTTGGAAGGACTGGGATGAACTGCTCCAGTGAGTTGAATGCCTGCCTCGCTTTCTCTGGGTGTGAACAGCACTTAAGGGGTTAAAGCAGCCAACAGCAGAGAGGCTGGAAGGAACAACCAATCAAAGGCCAGCAGACCCATATAAAAGGAGCTGCAGGGTGGCAGGGGGAAGACTGTGTCTCTTGTTGGCCAGGAGGCCTGTGGTACCTGAGACAGTGTTCCTGCTGGGGGTGGGTAGAAGCAGGCCCTGAGTGTGGGCAAGGAAGGTGCTAGGGCTGGGGAAGTAGACCAGAGAGACAGCAGCTGGGAGAGGAATTTGAGGTGTAGCAGGAAGCTCTGATCCACAGGGTCCTTGGACTGGGAGCTAGAGTAGTGGGTGGGCCTGGTTCCCCACACCACCCTCACCACCGGGAACTGGTGAATGAGATGCTGCAGTAGTCACTCAGGAACTGGCTGGACTCGTGAGGAGCCAAACTTCCCCCAGAAGTGGGAACACTAATTGTGGCCTGGCCGGAGCGATGAGTCACGAGGAAGAAACTGTAGGTACTAACTGCAGTGGGAAGAGGGACAGTGCACAAAGCTGGGACGGTGGGTGTCAGCTTGAACTAATCTCCAGACAACCAGCAGGAGGTGCCAGGCCCGCGATGAGCAGCGAGAATCTGTCACACTAGATGCTACACTTCTGAGCCGCTTTGCAGCAGGGCCAACCGGCCCCAGACCTGCTGAGCTAATTGGCCATTCATCAACTCTACACAGAGGTACCTTCAGCTGGCTGCATCCGCCCTGGCAAAAAGGGGACCCTGTTATTCCTCCTGAGTGCTGTCAATAGAAATTGTGGAGCTGGGCCTCAGACGTTTTTAGCACCCTGCCCTCTGTGCTCACGCTGTTTCCCGCTGACATTTGGGTTTGAAAGAGGAGCATTCCTCCTGCACTGGGGCAACCAGCTTCAGGCTCCTGCTGTGACATCTTCATCCTCTTCACATACTAGGAACTAAATCATCATCCTTCACCGCAAGATTACATTGAGAGAGGCAGCACAAGCTTGTCTCTAGGCCCAGATCCTGAATGTTAGAGCTGGCAGCATAAATTGTGGCAGAGGAATGAAATGCCAGCAATGTGTTTGAATCAGGTTTGTTCAGAGGTCCCATGTGAACTGGTCTTCCAAAGGGTTAGTGATTGCCAACAACCACTAACCTCACTGAGTCAGAGTGCTGGCTTTCCCACACTAGCAACAGCATTCATTTAAAAGCAACCACCCCTTCCACCCCCAAACCCTGCTACTTGTTAGTAGAGAAGAAAGGGCTTGGAGGTGCTCAGATACTAGGGTGGTGAAAGCCATATACATTTCTGGATGAATGGAAGAAGCTTTAAGGGCAGAAAGCATATAGGTGAAATGTTCTTGATAAAATAGATTTCCCTGCAGGGGCTCCAATTATATTGAGAACAGTCTGAAAAGTAAGGAGGCTTTAGTGTCATGTAAAAGAGGTGATTTACACACTAAATGGAAGTAAAAACCACAAAAGCCCCAGGTTGACATCAAAGAGAGCATATTGCCCTAACTCGACCTGCTGGTGATTTCTTTATCTGGCTACACTGTTTGAATCCTGTTAATTTAGTGTTGATGCAAAGTGTGGTGAAAGGGTTGGACTGGGAGTCAAGACAGCAAGAGTCTGATCCTGACTTTGCTTCTGACGGATTCTATGATCTGTGTGTCTCTTTGCCTCAGTTTGTCCATCTGTAAAATGGATAGCACTTCCTCGGCTGCAAAAGTTAATTCATTATTTGCAAAGTGCATATACACTATCATTGTCCTACAAAGGACAATTAACCAGTTATTTAAGAATGGCGCAGTAGGGGCAGAGGTAATGCTAAATTCTTCACACGCTGCTCCCTCCGAGCTTGCCTCAGCTGTTTCCCAAATGGGCCACCACTTATGGTGTGGGAATTATTCTATCTTTGTAGCCATTCAGATAGTGGTGTCTCTACTAAGACTGCTTGCAAGGGGCCCAGCTGCCATGTGGACATGCAACCTACTGCTTAAATCAGCCTTTCTACCAGATGACTGGAGGATACCAAATGAAATTCCAATTTTTTTAAAAAGCCCAGAGGCAAACCTGGCAATTACAGGTTGGGTAGCCTAACTTCAGTATCAGAAATATTGGTTGAAACTATAGCAAAGAACAGAATCATCTAACATAGATGACCATGATATGTTGGGGAAGAAATCACACCTCACTAATCTATTACAATTCTTTGAGGGGATAAACAAATGTGGACATGGGTGAGCCAGTAGGTATATTGCACTTGAACTTTCAGAAAGCCTTTGACAAGGTCCCTCACCAAAGGTTCTTAAGCAAAATAAGGAGTCATGGGATCAGAAGAAGGAAGGTCCTCTTATGGATAAATAACTGTCTAAAAGACTGGGGAAAATACTGATAGGAAGAATGGTGGTTTCCATAACAGAAAGGGGTAAATAGCACAGTTCCCCAAGGATCTGCACTGGGATTTGGCATGTAGCAGCCTTAATATTGCAGGTATTTTATAGGGAATGGAAAAATACAGCTCCTGCAAGCTAAAACAAAGATGCTGGGAAAATGCCCATCCCCAAACCAAAAATATAAGTTTGGACCTTTTTAGGCCTGGCCAGCTATTGTCTCTTTATTCCCTATTCTGCAATATTAACCATTCCATTGATGGGTCTTACTGGGACAGCTCCACAGAAAACAGAAGGGTGGATATGGGACTGTCAAGGCGTTGCAAAAAATAAAATAATCTGGGGCAGCAACAATGTGCTCAGACTATTTTTTGGAACCTTTTATTTTATACACGGATGGTTCCACCATAGATCTGGGGGACCGTACTATCTCAGAACTTTCAAGGAACAGAGTGTCAGATCCTCTGCTTACATAGGAAGCTACAGTTCCATGAGACCGAGTTCTCCACCATAGAAAAGAAATGCTTGGCCATTAGCTGGGCAACTGTGGCACTGTGCTATTATCTTCTTGGAGCCGTACTCCCTAATGGACCGTACTCCCTTGAAATGGGTACACACAATGAGAGACTAACCCATGGGTTACATGGCAGTATCTGGCACTACAACCTTATGCCTTTATAATAAGGCAGTGCCCAGGGACCCAGCATGAGAACACACTTTTCTAGAACAGAGGGAGACCTTGTTCTTAGGAAGAAGCCCTACCTTGAATTCTTCCTGGGGGGGGCGAGGGAGAGGAAGGTATGTGCTGGAGTACCCCAGGCCTTTGTGGCCCCATGCTGAAGGCCCTGTGGTCTTACTACACCCCATCCTAGGAAAAGAGCAGTAAAGGTCCTCCAGGCCTGCCTAGAATGGCTGCTTCTGTGCAGCCAATCAGAGCCAATCAGGCTCAGATAAAAGGAGCTGCAGGACCATAGCTGGTCAGTTCCTGTTTGGGACCAGAGAGAGTAAGGGGGTGTTTTTCTCTAGCCAAAGGAGCTTAACAGGCTGCATTTACTGAACCTGAAAGAGAGAGGACCTGAGAACGATAGCCCTAAGGTAATGAATGGGTGATGAGAAAGGGATCAAGTGGGAAGAGACCCAGAGAAAACAGCAGCAACTAATGAAAGGAGGCTATATTTGTTTGCTGTGGATAGAGTCTGTTGATAATTTGTATAGTCAATTGCTTGACTGTCTGTTGCATCATTATAAAATATACTTGAGACCAAATAACTGATGTCAGTCAGGAGAAAGATTCTCTGTAATAGTGTTCTCCAGAGAGCAGTCCTGTCCAGTGATGTTATGTTTATCTCACACAGAAGTATGCTCCCCAAAGTTGCATCCTTAAAGCCATTTTTTTTAATATCTTCTTGTATATCAATAAAAGGTCACCTGAAACTGGATTCAATTAACTAGCTATTTATCTTGTTTGTTTCCAGAACCACAGTGCACCTCTTTCTCTTGTTCTGAAGCCATGCATTTCAGGTCATGGTCCACCTGTATCTTTTTTCTGGGTACATGCATTTCAGGTATGAAGGGTGTGAAGACGCCTCCTAGGTCTGTACCAGGATAAATGTTTGTGAGGGTATTACTCTTTGTTTCTATGAAGAAACAATTATATGTCTTGGTACTGAGAGTTCTTTCTACTTAAGACAAAGTTACCTCAGATAATGCAAGGTGTTATGGGATATTTAGGGTAAAAGAACAGAATTATAATAAAGGTACAGGCCAATTTGGGCTATATGACTTCTACATTAATACATAAATGCTTGGAATATGTCAGGCAGGTATAATTATCAGGATAATGTATTTGTATGCTAGCCAGCAGACATTAGTTAACAGGTCTTTGGTGGTCTGGAACCGGAAGTAGCGGAGGGGCCTTGGTTCCTACTGGCAAGGCATCCCAAGTCCTGAGTGAAGAGCTGAAATTAAAGGAGTCGGAGCGAGGGCTGAGAACCTTGGTGTGGACAGACAGTTTGGTGAACTCTTTGCTACCCCGGAAAGGGTTCATTTTAAGTATGTGACTTGGCCAGAGGACTGGGCCACTGAAGATTCACCTAGTGAAGTTGGTAACCTACAGGGGCTGTCAGGAGTGGGGGGGAAAGATAGCAGTTTCTCATCCACTAGGAGGCACTCGAGATAAGCACCATGCCATCATACACACTCTCCCTTTTGCGTAGTCAAATTCCAAAGGGGTAGCCGTGTTAGTCTATTGTAGAAAGACAACAGAGTCCTGTGGCACTTTTAAAGACTAACAGATTTATTTATCACATGAGCTTTCGTGGGAGAAAATCCCACTTCGTCAGACGCTTTGAAGATGGGAAAGTTACAGAATGGGAGGAAATTAAATGCAGGGGAGTGTATGACATAGCATCAGCTCAGGCTGTAACAGCAAATCAAAATAGGTGTTAGGATTCAAAACACTGGGGAACAGCACATAGAGGAGGGGGAGGTCAAATCATTTGTTGTAATGCGAGAAAAATCCATAGTCCCTGTTTAACCCCAAGACAACTGAGTCAAATTTGCATATAAGTTCGAGTTCTGCAGTCTCTCTTTGAAGCTGTGATTTGTTATTCATCTGTTTCAACACAGCTATTAACAAGTCGTCAAGGGAGTGAGCAGGGAGATTGAAGTGTTCCCCTACAGGTTTTGCAGTGTTGCAATTTCTGATGTCAGATTTGTGTCCATTGATTCTTTGGCGCAGAGACTGTCCTGTCTGTCCAATATATAAGGCAGAGGGGCATTTCCGGCACATGATGGCATAAATAACATTGGTGGATGAGCAGGTGAATGAGCCCTTGATGGAGTAGGTGGCTTGATTAGGCCCTGTGATGGTGTCATCAGTGTAGATATGAGGGCAAAGTTGGCAGCGTGGTCTGCTGCAGGGCTGTGTTCCTGCTTTAGTGTTTCTGTTCTGTGATCTGTAGTTGCTGGTAAGTATCCTTTTAAGGTTAGGGGGCTGTCTGAAAGCAAGGAGAGGTCTGTCTCCTAAGGCTTGAGAGCGTGAGGGGTCATCCTGTAAAATAGGCTGTAGATCTTTGATGATGTGTTGAAGAGGTCTGGCTTGGGGGTTGTAGGTGGTGACCAGTGGCGTTCTGTTGTTTTTCATGGGCTTCTCCTGCAGTAGTTGACTTCTGGGTACCTGTCTGGCTCTGTCAATTTGTTTCTTCACTTCTGCGGGTGGGTACTGTAGTTTTAAGAATGCCTGGTAGAGTTGTTGTCTTGGGGTTAAACAGGGTCTATGGATTTTTCTCGCATTACAACAAATGATTTGACCTCCCCCTCCTCTATGTGCTGTTCCCCAGTGTTTTGAATCCTAACACCTATTTTGATTTGCTGTTACAGCCTGAGCTGATGCTATGTCATACACTCCCCTGCATTTTATTTCCTCCCACTCTGTAACTTTCCTATCTTCAAAGCATCTGACGAAGTGGGATTTTCTCCCACGAAAGCTCATGCGATAAATAAATCTGTTAGTCTTTAAAAGTGCCACAGGACTCTGTTGTCACTCTTCCTTTTGGTAATTACCTCAAAGGATATTGAAGTAGCACATTACAATGCCTGGCATAGCAGCAGCTACAGTTTTAATCATTTCACTCAGCAGAGGGCAATACTGACTAAGAAAAGCAATCAGTGCATATGTCACAGCTATACCTTGATACCTGAGTAAAATGTTTGCAAAGTTCCTTCCTTGCAAACTGTGACTTAATTTGGCAGAGAGCCTTTGTAATAGAACAATTGGGCAGTGAGTGGGACTCAACCCTCAGCTAGCCTTAACACATCAGCAACCTCATAGTTACATGATTAGTTCCACTCACTTCAATGCACAGACTTACTCACATGCTTGAGCATTTGCAGAATCAGGCTCGACATGTTTCAGGGGTCTTACCGAAATTAAGTGAGTCATGCATATGCAGATCTAGGATAATCTCAACTATATGACCAGACAGCCTGACATTAACATGGAACCATGGTAATATTAGGATGGAATCATAGAATATTAGGGCTGGAAGGGACCTCAGGTGGTCATCTAGTCTAACTGTCTGCTCAAAGCAGGACCACTCCAGTCAGGGCTTTGTCAAGCCGGGCCTTAAAAACCTCTAAAGGGATGGAGATTCCACCACCTCCCCAGATAGCCCATTCATATGCTTTACTGCCCTCCTAGGGAAAAAGTTTTTCCTAATGTCCAATCTAGACTCCCCCCACTGCAACTTGGAACCATTGCTCCTTGTTCTGTCATCTGCCACCACTGAGAACAGCCAAGTACCATCCTCCTGGGAACCCCCCTTCAGATAGTTGAAGGCTGCTATCAAATCCCTCCTTACTCTTCTCTTCTGTAGACTAAACAAGCCCAGGTCCCTCAGCCTCTCCTCATAAATCATGTGCTACGGTCCCCAAATCATTTCTGTTGGCCTCTGCTGGAGTCTCCAATTTGTCCACATCCTTCCTGTAATGGGGGTGGGAGGTCCTAAACTGGACACAATACTCCAAATGAGGCCTCATCAGTGAATAGAGGGGAATAATCACTTCCGTACATCTGCTGGCAGTGCTCCTACTAATGCGGTCCAATATATTATTAGCCTTCTTGGCAATAAGGGCACACTGTTGACTCATATTCAGCTTCTTGTCAATTGTAACCCCCCAGACCTTTTCTGTAGACTTGCTGCCTAGCTAGTCAGTCCCTAGTCTATAGGAGTGCATGGAATTCTTCCATCTTAAGCGCAGGAGTGTGCATTTGTCATTGTTGAACCTCATCAGATTTCTTTTGGCTTAATCCTCAAATTTGTCTTTGTTACTCTGTATCCTACCCTTACCCTCCAGTGTATCTGCAACTCCCCTTAGCTTAGTGTCTTCTGCAAGTTTGCTGAAGAT
Source organism: Pelusios castaneus (assembly GCA_007922175.1). NCBI lineage: Eukaryota > Metazoa > Chordata > Testudines > Pelomedusidae > Pelusios > Pelusios castaneus. The sequence goes on along the minus strand of ML685910.1, from coordinate 527,190 downwards.
GCAATCTGCCCCATCCTCCAGATCATTAATGAAGATGTAGAACAGAACCAGCCTCTGGGGCACCCTGCTTGATAGTGACTGCAGACTAGACTTCAAGCTGTGAATCACTACCCATTGAGCCCAATGATCTATTCAGCTTTCTATCCAACTTATAAGTCCATTCATCCAACCCATAGTCTTTTTTTAACTTGCTGGCAAGAATACTGTAGGAGACCATATCAAAAGCTTTGCTAAAATCACGGTATATCACAGCCACTGCTTCCCCACAGCCACAGAATCGGTCATTTCATCATAGAAGGCAATCAGGTTGGTCAGGCATGACTTGCCCTTGGTGAATCCATGCTGATTGTTCCTGATCACCTTCTTCTCTTCCAAGTGCCTCAAAATAGATTCCTTGAGGACCTGCTTGATGATTTTTTTCCAGGGACTGAGATGAGGCTGACTGGTCGGTAGTTCCCTGGATCCTGTTCCTACATTTTTTTTAAAAAATGGGTACTAGATTTGCCCTTTCCCAATCATCTGGGACCTCCTCCAATCACCACAAGTTTTCAAAGATAATGGCCAAAGGTTCTGCAATCACATCAGCCAACTCCCTCAATAACCCTGGATATATTTCATCCAACCCCATGGAGTTATGAATGTCCAGCTTTTCTAAAAAGTCCTGAACCTGTTGTTTCACCATTGAGGGTTGCTCACCTCCTCCCCATTCAGTGCTGCCCAGAGCAATAGGCTGTAGCTGACATATGAAGACAGAGGCAAAAAAAAAATTGAGTACTTCAGCTTTTCCTACATCATCTGCCATTAGGTTGCCTCCCCCATTCAGTAAGGGGCCTGCATTTCCCTAACCTGTTTGTTGCTAATATACCTATATAATCCCTTCTTACCCTTCATATTCCTTGCTAGTTGCAACTCCAGTTGTACTTTGGCCTTCCTGATTTCACTCTTGCATGCTTGAGCAGTATCTTTTCAAGCTTCCATTTCTTGTTGCCTGCCATATTTACTATTCTTTCTTCATATTAGGATGGCTTGTTCCTGTGTCCTCAGTAAGGTTTCTTGAAAATACAGCCAGCTCTCCTGGACTCTTTTCCTTCTCATATTAGCTTCCCAAGGACCCTGCTGACCAGATCCCTGAGGGAGTCAAAGTCTGCTTTTCTGAGGCCATATCTGTATTCTGTTGTTCTCCTTTTCTTCCTTTTTTTTAGGATCCTGAAGAGTAACATCTTATGATACCTTACATATCTTTCCTTTACACAAGATTTTTATTCGGGGTTAAAATGTAGATAGATGCAAGTTGACTAGCATTGGGTGAACTTTACAAGTCTCTAGTACACCCTATTGAAACTACTCTGATATAGAAATTGGGCTGGAAATTACATAGAAAAAGTCTTGACTTGAAGATACATAGTACTTTGTGTCTCAAGACAGACTGTACATTATTTCACAGTCTCTCAGGCTATGTCTACACTTGAAAAGTTAGGTTGACTTTATGAAGTTGACCTAACTTTTCAAATGTAGACATGGCCCCTTTTCGACCTTATTAAGTCGACTTGACATTTTAAGTCGACTTAATAAACTCCATCAAGGTGCTAATCCCAGTCTCCACTGGCTTACTAAAGTTGGCTAAAGTGCTAGTTTGAATTAAAATGAGGTGTTATTAATTCAAACTAACTTTTCCTTAATTCGACTTAAGGAAAGCCCAGTGTAGATGTGGAGTATTTTAAGTCGACGTAAGCCTCCTTAAATCGACTTAATTTGTAAGTGTAGATGCACCCTAAGAGAACAGAGAAACAGGTAAATTAATTATATAAAAAATATTGGAAGATTTTTCATCTTCAGGAGTGCGTGAGAATTTAACATGAACTATGGGTGTAGATTCTTTCCCTTGCATACAGTTGTCTCTATGGGTAACTAAAGTACACTCCTACATGCACAGTCTGCTGGCTTCATGTGTCTCCTAAAGATGTAGCTAACTGAACTCTGACAAATTAAACCCTTGTATTCTTCCTGTATTTCTTTCCTCTTCATTACTTATTAAGGGCTGTGTGTGGGTTTATATACACACGTACATTCAGATTATTAGCGTTTCTCCTTTCCAATGAGGTAACAGAAAATACTCTAGTTAAACATTCCCCTACTGGGAAATGTTTGCTGAACCAGCCTGAAATAGAAAACAACAGCATCTTGGAACCCTAACTTTCATGGACTTGGAATCTCTCCCTAAGCTTCATTTGCTGTCCTGAAAAGCAAACTCTGAGGCTATTCAAAGGTAGTGGTTTTCAGTCCTCCTAAAAAACAAACAAGGAGTCCTGTGGCACTTTTAAAGAATAATAAATATATTCAGTTCTCCTTGTATCACTGATCCCTACATAAGTCAATGATCCTTCTGAACAGCTACCCTTGCCTGAACTGTCCAATGCTTACCAACTGGGGGAGGATGGGACAGGTTTTTCTTGTGCAGCAAGCCCGTTGTACTGGAGCGTGGGAGGCTAGACAAAGCATTATGTAAAGATCACAAGTGACACCATATCTAGTGTTGATTACAGATTGCACCTTAACAACCCATTGACAAAAATCAACATTGGCCAAGGGTTGGGTGAGCCTCTCTGCAGTTTTCTGCAAGCAACTAATGCTTCACAAAAGAGCTAATGAGGCAAGCTTCCTGCATGTATCAGAGAAAAGTGGGGAGTGCTCCCCCAATAGGGGAACACTGCCATGTGGCAAGGGGGCTTACAAATACATGGAAGCTGTCCTGGTGCAGTTATGGAACTTGTACACAGAGGAGTGGCTGCAGAGGTTTTATGCCCCCGGTGACTCTATGCAAACCCAAATAGCTAAACTAACATATGCAGGCAAATTCGAGAGGGGTAGCTGTGTTAGTCTATTGTAGAGAGACAACAGAGTCCTGTGGCACTTTTAAAGACTAACAGATTTATTTATTGCATGAGCTTTCGTGGGAGAAAATCCCAAGAGAGTCTGGGCCCCTCACCCTGATTCTCTGCAATTTGAAAGGTTGCAGCACTCTTACCATCTTCAACCCAAAGGACAGAATTAGATGGGTTTTCATACATTATTATGCTGGTGCACGGCAGGCCAGCTCTTTAAATATTAGATTTGTCCCATTAAAATTAGCATCTTTACTCATAACAAATTTATAAATAAATTTAAACTTTAAATTTTGACTTTCAAAGTGCCACAGGACTCCTTGTTTATTTTGCTGAACTAGACTAACACGGCACTTGTCATCTTGACTCATGTCCCACCGAAGCTTGTGATTCATTGCCCTATAACTGCCTTGGCTCTCATCCACAGAGGGAGATCCACCATTACCCCATATGCTATTAGGGAGCTCCCTATCTGTGCTGCTCCAAAAGCAGCTAATGCGGTGCATGCATAAATCCTTTCCAAAAGCAGCCAGGCCTACATCTCTCTCCTGCTGATCTGAATGCTGCTGTAACTAAACTTAGTTTTAGGCCTTGTTCAGAATTCTGTTCTGCCGCTCAGAATTCAAGCAAGAGGTGCAGCTGCAAAGGCACCATTGAATTTTTGGTAGTGGGATGTCTGTATTTGAGGGAAGAAGGGTTGTTTACATTGTTACAAACAGTATTTGTAGTTCTTACATAGAACAAGGCACAGCAGTGCACGTTAGGCCCCTCCTGTCCTATTCTGCAGGGTGGATGCCAACTCACTCCCTAGGGAGCCTGGGGCTTGCAGCTTGGCAGCATATACTTTCACATGAAGCTTTAAGGAAGATAAATGGGTATAGAGCCTGATGTGGGTTCACACCTTTTCTTTGCGCTGTGACACAGTTGCACTGCCTGCTAGTTGTGTTTTACCAGCAGGGCAGTATTTATCTAACTCCCCCTTTGTACTGTTTATTCTTAATGGGCCCGTTGCCGCCCTTGGCACTTCAAAATATTTGCTTTTCCTTGTGTAAAGAAATTCCACCTTAAGGCCTGCTATGCTCAATACTTCCTTAGCTGCTCTTTCTCACCACTGCCAGCTCAGTCTGAGTGAGATCCAGGAAGAAACTAAGGAGCCTGAACTCTCTAGTTGGCTGCCTTCGTCCCCATACATGGCACTCCTGTGAATCCATAAAGTGCCGCTTGGCTGCCACAGAGGCACTGAAGTTGAGCCAGTACCTAACTTTCCTCTCTAAAAGGTTCAAAGGTACCAAGTTTTAGATCCCCGGATAGGCATGTTACTACCTCCCTCTAGGCATCCACATGCCTGTCTCTCACTTAAGCCCCACAGAGATTCATGAACCAGCAGGACCATCCCTGGGGGTGGTGAACAGGGCAATTGCCCCAGGCCCCGCGGTTAGGCAGGCCCCCCACGGCCACACTCTTCCCGGCTCCCCGCTGCTTTCGGCAGGGAGCACTAAGCCTGGCCCCTCGACTAGCCCCTGGGGCGGAGCAGGCAGGCCCAGGGGCAGGGCAGGTGGCCGGGACCTGCCTCTGGGCCGGCCTGCCCCATGCAGCCAGGGCCAGCCCTTGGCCGGAACCGGCTCCCAGTGGTGGCCTCGGGTCCCCGGCTGGGGTACCGGCCACAGCAGCTTGAGGTCCTGGCTGCGGCCGGCTTCCCCCACCGGCGGCCGCCCTTATCGGGGCCGGACCCAGCGGCCTCAGCCTCTCCGCCTGGGCTGGCTGCCTGGGGGGGGAAGGGAGGGGTGGAGCAGCATGGGGGGGGCGGGCCCTGCTCCCCCCACGGGACAGCACTGTGAACCAGGGACTGATAAGTTCCAAAGGGGTAACCATGTTAGTCTAGGTCAGCAAAACAAACAAGGAGTCCTGTAGCACTTTTAAAGACTAACAAATTTATTTATCGCATGAGCTTTTGTGGGAGAAAATTCCACTTCATCAGACATCTGACAAAGTGGGATTTTCTCCCACAAAAGCTCATGTGATAAATAAAATTTGTTAGTCTTTTAAAAGTGCCACAGGACTCCTTGTTTGTTTTTTCAGGGACAGATAGGCATTCAGCTGCCTAAATCAGTGGTTCTCAACTTTGCTGTCGTGACACACCTGACAAATGATGTTCCTCTGTGTGATGTGGATCTCATGGTTGCAGCCTCTAAGCCTCTTTACTCATCTAGCCCAGTTGGCTGCCTGTGTTGTGCAGCTGGAGTGGGCTGTTGAGGACAGCAGAGAGTGGTGGGAGCCCCAAGCTGGCTTGCCAATTTTCCGTGACACACCTCCCAGCTCTTCATGACACACCTTTGTGTCCTGTCACAGTGATTGACAACCACTGTCCTAAATTGTGTGTGAGATTCAAGCCAATAGCCAGCTTCTGAGCTTGCTGACCTGGGTCAGGTACCATTCAAAATCCAGGAGGAAGAGGTGCCCATTTGCCTGGGATGTGGAAGATCCCCATTCCATTTCCCCCCTCTGCTGGAAGGGGAGACAAACTGAACAGGAATCTCTCATGTCTCAGAGTGCACTAAGCTATAGGATATTTGAATGTGGGGGCTCCTTCAGACAGTCTCCCCTATTGCTCTAGTGTGTATAAATAACATAGGCAAGGCCAAACAACTGTTCAAAACTGAGGTACACAGCACCTTGTAGGATTGGGTACTTATGCTATAGAGCTAGGCTCAGCTGAGACACAAATCAAGGCCTCCTAGCTATTTTATAGCTCTGCTAGATAAGTATTAATCAGAAAGTCTCCTTCTGTTCCCAAACAGTTCTCTCTCCCACCCCCATGTCAAACATTATTTAGATCTTGTGACCAATCTTTACTCATAAATGAGAAATTGTCCTGCAGCCATCGCTTTTGGTATGCAGCAGCCATGCAGCTTAAGAGAAGTGAAGAGATACTAATTAAAGACAGGAAATAATTCTCTCCCTCCTGCCCCCCGCCCCCCAGCCAAATCATAGATGGTTTTAAAGGAGTTAATTTCCATGTCTCCTGATTTTTGCTTTTTTTTTTTTTTATGGCCATTCCCTTAACTGCTCCATTTACTATTGATATAAATGTTAACTGATTTAAAAACTTCATGTTAGTTTCAGCTCTTCATGACACATGGCTCAGTTGCTCCTGCCAATGCCAAAACATAGCAAGAACCTGCTTGTGAATCATGCTGTCAACTGTAAGAGACACCAACATGATTTCTGTTTATTTGGTGTTCTTGGGCTATTTAGCAAAAGGTGACACCAGCAACTTCTTCCCTCTCCAGGTTGTAATCCTATTACTTAAGATGAAAAGAGCTATGAAAGAATAGGACATTCTTGATACTAATATACTGATTAATAGGTTATTTTAACACCCTCCCTCCCTGTCCCCCCCTTCATAAATGTAACCCACAAAACCTCATTCTACAAAACAGGAAACACTACTGCTTTTTTAATTGGTATCTCTTTATTTTTGGTACAGGATTCTCCAAAATGAAACATCTAATTGGGAGAAGGGGGATTTGAGCTTGATTCATTCCCCCCTATCATATAAAGTGTAATGATCAAAGCTGGAAAACCACTCTCTGAGGGGACGCCTAATGTTGATACCACACCACAGACAGGTGTATCTCAATCTATGTTAACTGAATAGCTGATCTGGAATGGATATTAGGAGTAACTGTCTGTATGTCAGTGCTGCAGGGCAAATGAGTGTGCGTGTATTAGTTCTTGGTGGTAGCAAGGGCAACAAGTAGGAGTGGGGAGAAAAGCAAGCAAATTACCTAGAACAACCCATGCACTGTCCCATCTTTGACCCAGACTGGCAGGGTGTCCAAGCAGTACAGGATATTGTGCTCAGGTAGGCAATGCACTTAGCATAAGGTGACTTAAGCATCCTATTTAGTCCGACAGTTCCAGGGATTTCAGACACAGGTGAGTGGTGCTATCTTTTCCCATATACTCAAGAGGATAAGGGGAAAGCAGAATGTCATAGGGAAACCCTCCATTCTGTCAGCATTGTAAGTCTAGCAAACGTCATTACGTTATAATCTAACTCCTCTCCCCCACAATCACTACTGTTTATTTAGCTGGCTAGGCATTTTGGAAGAATTCATTGGGCCAGATGCTCATTTAGTATAAAGCAGGATTGCTCTTCTGAAATCAATGGAGTGATGCTGTTTTACACTGGCCCATCATTTCCAGTGAGGCTGTAGATTATGTATTCATGACTTTTTTTTTCCTTTTCCATTTTACACCCACACCTCACTTTTCCCACAACATCCCCTTCTTCTGATAATGGGCTCAGTTTTCTTGGATTCCACTGTAATCCAGTGGCAGCATAAAGGCTTTTCTATTTTGACTTAACCAATTGCATTTAGTATGATAGACAAATATACCAACGACTAACAGCTTGGTTTTTCAGAAATGCTCCATCTCCAATTGACTTCAGTTAGCTCTGAAGAAAACAGGCCATATAGGGGTTTTTTATTTTTTTTTGCCTGTATTGCTTTTTATGATGTATGACAGGGCCCAAAAGACTTTTTCCTTCTTGGTTTTTACATTAGAAATATCAGGAATGTAAAGTCTGCTTTTTGGGGCTTTCCTAGAGAAGTTGTTGGGGATCTCATGTATTCTGAGCAGTTTTAAAACTTAACTGGAGGAGCTGAGGTATGGAATCTGAGGTTTTTCTTCCAGTTCTTTCTAGGATATTAGTACTGCATTGATTGAAAAACATGTTCGAAACCGTGAATAAAGGTTATTTTCCCACTCAATCAGGTTTCACTTTCTTAATATTTGTTTTGTCACTCTTCTACGATTTTCCAGTGGTTTAGTCATCTAAGGTAGAAAAACAAGAATTTCTAATATAAAAAAGCAAGCAGAAAACAAATCAGTTCTTAGTAATACATCCTTAAAGCAGTGAGAGGACAACATTTTTCTTCTTACCTTTTGAGGCACCTTTAAATGATCTTCACCTTTACATCTAATTTAGCAGATGCAATGTTGCACACTCAGGTCACAAGATACGAGTATCCCAGTATCAAGTTTTCAGGCATAATTGTGTAGCTAAATCCTATAATTTGTACCCACAATTAAAAGCAGGCACAAATCAGAGGTGTCCTTTTAAAACTTAGGTCCTATGTATGTATCATGGACATCACTAAACCAGATTTAGATTTAGACTAGCATTGTTCCTAGACAATTAAAGTGAGGAGAACGGAGGAATCTTCACCAACCAAGTCTGATAGGTAAAAAAGTGCTTGAAGTCATAGAACTGCCTTTAAGAAGGTTCTGCTGAATGCAAAAAGTGATGTTACCAGTACTTAAATCTGAAGAGTAATGGGTAGTAGAGAAGACTAAAGCTTGTCAGCTTGGGTAGTGCAGGATGCAGCCATGTTTGAGGGGTTACATTCTTTCTATGGAGAAATCCCATACTTGGCTATCTCCCTCAGGCACTGGGGGTGGAGAAGAGAGACAGACAGGAAAGGTAGTTGTTGGGGGCAGGGACAATTACATTTAAGTCATTTGCATGCAAGTTTGGTGATGAGAGCTTTCCATTCTGCCCTCTTCTGTGTGATGTAAGGAGGAGTGAGGAGCTGCAACATTGGCTCCTGTTGTCCTCTAAAATATCCCTGACACAGAGCCTCTGTGTTACAGATCACATACATTCCACAGTCATAGCTGTTCTGCTGGGCAGGGGCCTTCTCCTCTGTGAAGGCCACTTTGCCTCCTCTTTTGCCCAGAAATGCCTCCAGTTTTCCTGCCACCTGCTTGGCATGGGCAGAGTTGCTCCTACTGTGGGAGTCATAATGGGCAAAGCAGTTTCTGTCCCGGAAGTAAACTAAGAGACTCCAGTGGGTGCCCCCAGCAGCCTCGTTGGAATTGTTATTGATGGCCAGGAACACCACCTCCTTGTGTGGAAGGCTCAATGGCTTCAGGAACATGGCTACTTCCTCCTGGCTGGAGGCACACTTGATGAACTGAGCCACTTCAGGGCTGACAAAGCACACTTGTTCGGAAAAGTCTCGGAACTGGTCACTGGCAAAATACTCAAAGGCAAAGCCAATGATGTGGTCATTAAGCCAGCTGGGAGGATCCAGCAAGGAAACATCTGACTGCCTCAGCAAACTGTCCACATAACTCAGAACAACAGGGTCCATTCTGCACAGGCAGGGGCCACAGCACTCCAAGAACGGTCAGAAGCTAAGATAAACCAAAGGGGATAAGGTAAGTTACTATCCAAATAGGCTGCACCTTTTACACTATAAAGGAACTCCTCTTTCTGACACTGAGTCCTGTGAAAACCAGGGATTTTTCCTCATTTGTAGTTTAAGGAATGAGTGTTAAATCTATCAAATGACAAGAAATGTGAGAAGAAAGATTTGTAGGTATATTCCCCCACGCGTGGGTATACGGTGGAGGCTACGTGGGGCCTACTGGATCCCCAGGCTAGTGCTAGAAACTGTATTTTTGTGTTCTCCACACTATATTGAAGAGGAAGGATGGTCCAGTGATTAGAGTGCTAGGCTGGGCTGTGGCTTCCATTCCTGCTTTGCTGCAGGCACTGTGTGGACTCTCTGCTCCATCTGTAAAATGGGGATAAATAGTAACGTTCTACCTCCCAGGACTGTTGAGGATAAACACATTCAAGACCCTATAGTGATGGGGCCAGACAGGTACCTAAAATAGCCAGATAGATTCATGGTGTTATAACTACTCAGTCCACCCAAAACTGCTTGTCTTCCAGCTGGATATAAAGGCAGCTATCTGTAATGGGAGGAATACACTTAAAAAACCCAAGATTACTAACATGATAAACTCCTCACAAGCACGTACTCCTTAGGCCACAGTTTACCAGCTGCTTGGACTGTCTTCTAAATCAAAATCAAGTACACATTAAGTTCAAGCTGTGCATCTATCCCAGCTTAAATCCTTCCTCGACACATTTCTTCTCAAGTAGAAAGGATTTAGTAGTTATACTATCTACTGGTCTCCTGATTAATCATAAGTAAGACTTGTTGCAAAAAATAATTAACATGAGTTGCTCTAAAGAGTGGTCTACCTCCATAATTAGTTCATGTTGAGATTCTTCTCTGGACAGTTCTCTGTATCTATTTGCCCCATGTCTAATTGCGCCTTTCTGCATGCAGCAGGCAAATAAAAACAGTTGAATAACCCTACACTGCTCTAAATATGTGACCTAAAGATATTCAGGTCCCAAATTATTTTATTTTAAAAATGGTTTACAGAACTCTCCATAATTAAATGACTGTTTGGGGGATTTAAATTTTCCCCTGTAGTGTTGGAAGCCAAAACACGGGTATGTGTATGGATTTTCATCATGGGATGAATCACAATTCAGCAGGTAGTTATGACCACCTCACTCTTCCTTTATTGCTAAACTGGATGGAGATTCTGGGTTAGTCCTAGTATGGAAAAAGACTGAGAACCTCTGCGTTAGAGCATAAAAGAAGTGGGGCATGAAATGGACCAACAAAGACAAAATTGACTAGCACAGGGGTCGGCAACCCGAAATATAAGAAGAGCCGTTTTTAAAAATTCCTTCTATAACCAAATGCTTTGAGAGCCAAAATAGGTGTAGCCTCCTGGTGGGGGGAGTTGGGAGCTGGGCCAAGGCACCTGCTGCAAGGTCCCCTGGTGAAGGTGGGGGGCGTCTGGAAGCAGGAACAGAAGTCTGGAGGTGGGGAGTCCGGAGCCTGGTGCAGCTGCCCACAGGATCCCCGGTAGCAGGGGGCCTGGAGCAGACTGCCCACAAGGTCCCCCTGGCGGGGAAGATCCAGAGCCGCAAGGAGGTAGCCAAGGAGCCGCCTGCGGCTCCAGAGCCACTGGTTGCAGACCCCTGAATGTCCAAGCTAAGTGAAATGTAGAGTAATCAGACCGCATATATCGTAAAAATTAAATTAGATTTTTTTAAATTTAAATTGGTTGCATTTTCAAGCCCAGATTAGGAGCTGCCCCGTTGATTTCCCCTGCTGAGGGAAATTTTTTGGTAGTATGGGGTTTGACAGCTACTTCTATGCTTCTCCATTCCTTCCCCTCGCCCAAGCATCTTCATGTCTGGGGATCCTCAATTGCTGAAATACACATGGGAGTCCATAGATTGATCTACTTAATGCTCGGTACTGGGCAGACTGATTGACCCCAGAATCAGGGGATTGTAACCTCTTTTGCCCCACAGCCTCATGTGTCATGCCTTGTGCTACACAGAGGCAGTCCAGGATCTGGCCCTATGCTTCTAGAGTGCTGTGCAAAAATGAATAAGTGTTACTTTAGTGTGATTCATTGTAACCAAGGCAGCAGCTATCAATTATGATAGGAAATGGTTCATATACTGTTTGTTTGCACATTAAGGAGGAGTGGCTTTTCCTTACTGCAACAAAAACGCCTTTCCTAGTCTAGATGTGTGAATTAAAATAGGTTAATTCCAGGCCTATCTTGGTAGAGTCCTTTTAACATGTGATTTTTGCCAAAGAAAGCTTGTTACATAGAATAACAATGCCATGCATACAACATGTTAAAGGTGCAGTTATACCAGAAGGAAGTCCAAGGTAACCTGCATGAAGAGGCTGGATGTGTAATAAACAGGAAGAATCAAAGTGAAATATTTAACGTTTAAAAAGTTCACATGCCACTGACTGGTTCAAACAGAGGCCAAATAGAAATGGCCATTAAAAAGGAAAGGAAGCAATCATTATTATTGTTACTGAGCCAGACACAAGGTAGCTGGGACCATTTCACATGTTTTAGTTTGGACTCAGATCTATTATTTCCACATGTAAAGAGCAAGTATCATGGAATAATCTGGATTTCAGGACAGAAAATATGTAGACTGCATTAAATATCCAGGACTCCTATACTCTTACTTTGCTAAAACTCTGGATAAATAGATAGGTACTGTGGTTTAAAAGTGGGCAGTCTTGAGTCAGTCTGCTAAGGAGAAACTTCTCAGACATGTGCTTCATCTTTTCTCAGGGACATGCAGATCAAAACAGCAAACTTGCCAATCAAGCCTTTCAAGGATTAATGGTTGCATGATAACACTTGCATCCTGAACTTTGTTCTATTTCCTCCCTGTAGCAATGAAACTTGGCTTTCCAATTTTTTTTTTTTTTTAGTAAATAATTTGGCAGCTTCCCACAAGCACTCTCTCTTCCTGATTATAATGAGCAACACTTAATTGCTACTAGCTACTACTTTTAATTTTATTGCCATCTGGTATTTGTGAAACTGCTTTTAAGATCTTCATGATGACTCACCAGATGTATTATGCAGTTTAAAGGAAAACACTTCAGACTTGCATTCATCCCAGAGCCACCCCGCTCAAGTGGTATACTGCACCAAAAATAGTAGAGCCAGAATGTAAAATGCAGCTCTCTATCTGTGAAACAGAACCTTCCAATTAGAAGTAAAGATGAACTCTTTGTGAAGTTTGGATCTTGATCCAAGCTTCCCTGATGTTTAGGTATGTTTTAAGTCCAAGTCACAAAATTCCAGTCAGAATTTCTCACAAATCTGACCTCTGTAGAGAATCTCAAGCACTCATCAAAAACCCCTAATAATTTAGAAGAAATACTGATTGGCTATAAATGAGGACTACAACAGTAATCTAGGATTATAAACAAGTTTTGTGTTCATTGTGTTTTGTCAGGTAGCTGATTGAACTTTGAAAGCAACATCTACTTCCCTGCTGGGTAATGCAACTGGGTAGTGGTTTTGAAAGAAAGGCAGATGGGCTTGCCTGCTTTCTAATCTGAAATTGAAGTCCCAGAGTATCTGGGGACAGAGGAAAGTAATCTGAATAGAAATTAAACCCACATACTAATTTGAAAGTCAATCAAGTCACACTACTGAAGTTATCCAGATGGTTCAGTGATTTAAAAGGTTACTGTGGTAGCTTACATTAAGAAGACTTAATTACCACATTAATATGCCACGTTCTTTTTTTTTCTCACATCTGTTATTGTAATGTTGGGTGTTATAAGTAAAAGTTTAAGACAGAAGTGTGATTCTTAAGTTGGTTTCTCTTTGAAACCAAAATGTAAGGGGCAACTATGTTCTAGTAAAGTTTTGCAAAACCTGATTTTTTTTTTTTTTTTTTTTTTTTAAAGTTAAACCCTCCCTTCCAGAGTTGTGAACTGGCTTTCAACTTCTAGGCAGTGAAATTGACTAGACCTTGACAAAGAAAAAGTGAAAGTCTATTTTTATCATCTTCTAACCTGAGCACAAACCAGCATAAATGGTGAAAAATGAATCAGATTTTGTTACACTTCTGTTTTAATGAGTTTAAGATGTTAACATATGGACAGAATGTTTTAAAATGTTGTTTACCATGCCCCCTTAGCAAATCTACAGAATTTGAAGAAAGCACGAAAAGCCAGCAGAAGACGACATTATCCAGACATTACATATGAAAACACTGAGGTACAGACACATTAAATGACTTGCCCCAGGTCATACAGGGAATTTTTGGCAGAGATGGAAATAAACTCACCTCCTGACTCTCAGCCCCATGATTTAACCACAATATCATCCTTCTAAATGACCTACACGGCTACCCCTTTGGAATTTGACTAAATGACCTACAGTTTGTGATAACATGTCGGTGCTTCTTCATAGATTTCAAACCCAGAAGAGACCACTGAGGGTACACATCTATATTGCAATAAACTCACGGCACAGTCTTAGAGCTCAGGTCAATTTACTTAGGCTCCTGGGGCTCAGAAAGGAGGTGTAGCTAAAAATAGCTGTATAGACCTGGATTTGGACTGGAGCCTGGGTTCCAACATCAACTCCTTTCATAGGTTTAAGAGGCCAGAGGCCAGCCCAAGTCTCAATGTCTACATTGCAATTTTTAACCCTGCACAGTGAGTCCCACAAGCTCAAGTCAGCCATAACCATGCCACAGGTTTTTTATTGCAGTATACATGTACCCTGTGATCATCTAGTCTGACCTTCTGTGTAGCACAGGTTAGAAGACTTCCTCAAAATAACTACTAAAGCCAATTTTCTTTTTTTAGAAAAACATCGAATCTTGATTTAAAATGGAGAATCCACCACGTTGTTCCAATAGGTAATTTCTCTGTTAAAAATGTATGATTTATTTCCCATCTTACTTTGTCTAGCTTCATCTTTCAGCTATTAAATCATGTTACACCTTTTCCTGCTAGACTGAGGAGCTCATTATTAACACTTGTTCACCAAGCAAATTCTTACAGACTGTAATCCAGTCACCCCTCAACCTTCTCTTTGTTAAACTAAACAGACTCAAGGAATTCAATTTATTCTACGGTGTGTGTTTCCTAATCATCTAGTCTAATCGTTCTCATGGTTCTTCTCTGGATCCTCTCCAATTTGTCAACATCCTTCTTGAGTTGCAAGATCAGAACTGGCCACAGTATTCCAGCAGCAGTCACACCAGTGACTAATACAGAGGTAAAATAACCTCTACTTCTACTAAAGATTTCCCTGTTTAGCATCTAAAGATCACATTCTCTCTCTTTTGGCTACCACATCATATGGGGAGTTCATGTTCAGCTGATTATCCATTATGAATCTTTTTCACAGTCACTGCTTCTCTCAATAGAGTCCTCCAGTCTGTAAATATGGCCTACGTTCTCTGATGCATGGCCTATTTCGGGTCTGAAACCTGCAGCTCTTTGACTGCCCCCTTGTGGCTCCGGGCCACTGGGGGACCCTGCAGGGGGTCTTCTCCTGGTTCTGGGCTCTCCCCATACCAAGGGCCCTGTGGCTAACCCAGCCCTGCCTGAAATGAGGTTACACCCACTGCGGCTCTCAAAATCCTTGGTTACTGGAGGTATTTTAAAAAATGGCTCTTATCTTTTGGTTTGCTGACCCCTGGTATGTTCTTTGATGTATATCTTTACATTTAGCCATACTAAAAAGCATACTGTTTGCTTAGGTCAGGGTTATCAGATAACTAAGTTCTCTGTACGAGTGACCTGTCTTAATTATCATTTCCTCAATTTCTATATCTGCAAAACTTCAGTAATGATTTTATTGTCTTATTAATAAATGTTAAAGAGCATTTAGGGCCAAGAACCAATCCCTTCAGGATTTCACCAGGGAACTTTACCCATTCAGTGATGATTCCTCACTTACAATTACATTTTGCTTACATTATATCAGTTAGCTAGTTTTAATTCCATTTAATGTCACGTTCATTTGATATGATTTTTTAAAAGATCAAGATGTCAAGCAGTACCAAGTCAAATACATAACAGAAGTCTGTCATTTTCAGTGGCATTGAAATCTGATAGGAGACTGATTTCTATTTGTCACTTGTGATTGTCCTGGACTACTACCCCACTGCTGTTCTCAGGATATTAATTTAATCTAAATTGTTGTATGTCAAAGCTGCCTAATATATTCTATTAAATCCAACAATATAAAACATCCTTCCACAGTTAAGAAGTTACAAGCCTGGACATGAGGTTTACTCACCCACCCCTTATAATAAAGATAACGATTAAAAAAAAAACTAGTGCTATATGAATAACTAACCAAATACTAACTATGCAAGGTAGGTGGAATGTTGCAGAGTTTCATTTAGGATCTTGATGGTATAAATTGAGGAAAATTTTCAGGTTTTCACACATCCACATATAGAACAGACTGCATCCACAGACCATACCTAAGTCTTCCACTTCATCCAAGATCAGAGAGTAGCCATATCCAGCTGCAAGACAGAATAGCATTTTGATATCAATTTCTGATATCAGGTCAGCAAACTCCAGAATCCTACTTTGCTTCAAAATCCTCTGTGACAATAAAAAGCCTTTGAACTAAAATAAAATT
>ML685910.1:453837-506468 GCA_007922175.1 Pelusios castaneus | reverse complement strand
GTGTGTGTGTGTGTGTGTGTGTGTGTGTGTGTGTGTGTGTGTGTGTGGAGTAAGGAGAGTTTATTGTCTTTGGTAACACTGTATAGGAAAGCTAGCATAGACAAGGAACCTGGTGAATGCTGAGGTTCTAAATACTGTCATTTAGACCAGGTTTGGATGGGGTTCGATAAGATCTTAAATGCTGTTTCCTGTGGGGGAGCCTTCTCTCTGCTAGGGTTTTCAATGTTGTGGTTACCAGTTGATTTATATAATAATAGTAATGGATTTTTCAAAATATCTCCTAGCATAGACATGTTTGGTGTTCAAACTTCAGTAATACAAATTGTGATGGCCTTTGCTGTTGTTCAGTTTCATTATTTAGGATTTGCAATAAAAATGGACTCTTATGCTACTCAAGAGCTGCTTTTAAACCTCTTTTAGCCTCTTATTTAGATGAAATATCCTGATTTTAAATGAGTGCAATATTCATAATGTACAGTACTTAACCTCTCATGTGGAAGGCCTCTTAATACTTAATGTAGTAGAACAATACTTAGTACCCTAGTGGAAAAAAAGCTATTCTTTTAATTATGCTAGAATTTTTGTATATGTAGAAAATGTCTACTTTGCTTTAGCAAAAAAGAATCCCCAGAAAGGATTTGTTGTAGTCTTTTGGTCTAACTTAAGTGATATTGTAGAGTTTTTACAGTATCTTGCTGTCCTTGTCCATTTATTGTCGGAAGAGTCTTGCTTATTGGTATTTGGCAGCCCTCATTTCATATAGTTATATTTCATACCCTGAGGTCATGTTGAGACTAGTAATTTAGAGTCTGACCAAAAGTAATCATGGCTTTCAGATGGTTTTCTGCAGTATGCATTATTGTGACAGTCGGACTAGCAGCAATGTCTGTCTCATGCCAGTACTGCACAATAGAGGCTAGGAGCAAGCCTAGTGACAGTGTTATGTAAAGACAAGTATTGAAGGAAGTGAATTAAAGCTCACTTATAAGGAGCAAATCTAGTGCCCTGTTTCGACTTGTGAAGTGGAATCACTGTCTAGCAAAATTCAGTGATGGAATTAGGAGATTGTAAAATTTTCTTTTTCAAAATACAGTTTAAACCTTTCTTTCAGTTTTCACAATGAAGTAATAGGAATTGAATTCTCAATCTTTTCTTCTTCCCCTCAATTCCAAAAAAAAAAAAAAAAATGTGTATAGCTAAGGGGTTTTGTACATCCTAATGATGAAGACTGGAGCAAAGACTATGGTACCAATCCTGCCAACATTAAAGCACCTACAGGCAAGTAGTGCATTTATGTCAATGAGGGTGCATCACCTCTCTGTAAATCCTGTGTTAGAGCACATAGATTCTGTTCGGCACTGCGCTTCTTCCACAGTTCCTGTTACAGAAGACCTGTGGAGCGAGCAGCCTCTTCAGAGGTTTGGAGAAAGCCAGAACAGTGATAGGCAACTTGTGCCTCATGCTTTCACTTGGGGCTATATATTTTTCAGGCTTGTGCCTATGTGGCATGCCTGCCAGAATCATAGGAAAATAGGAGAGGGACCTTGATAAGTCAGCTAGTCCAGTACCATGGGCTGAAGCAGGACTGAGTATTATCTAGGCAATCCCTGATAAGTGTTTGTTTAACCTATTTTTAAAAACCTACAATGAGGAAGATACCACAACTTCCATAGGTAATTGTTCCAAAGCTTAACTGTCCTTACAGTTAGGAAGGTTTTCCTAATGTCTGTCTAATTTCCCTTGTTGCGATTTTAAGTCCATTATGTCTCCTTAATCACTGAGGACAGGACAAGAACAATCTATCACCTTCTTCTTCATTACGTTTTATATACTTAAAGACTATTATATCTTCTCCCATTATTCTCTTTTCCAGACTAAACACACCCATTTTTTTCAATCTTTCCTCATAAGTCATGTTTTCTAGATCTTTACCTTTTTTTTTTTTTTAAAAAAGCTCTTCTCTGGACTTTCTCCAATTTGTTCACATCTTTCATGAGGTGTGGTGTCTGGGATTGAACAGTGCTCCAACTGAGGCCTTCCCAGTGTTGAGTAGAGCAGAAGAGTGACTTTTCATGTCATGCTTACTTCTGGTAATACATCCCAGAATGTTTTTGCTTTTTTGCAAAAGCATTACATTGTTGAGCCATATTTAGTTTGTGATCCACTACAAGTACTGGATCTTTTTCTGCAGCACTCCTTTCTGGCCAGACATTTCCCATTTTATATTTGTTCATTTTATAATAGCCTCTAAAGTGTAGTACTTTGCATTTGTCTTTGCTGAATTTCATCTTATTTATATCATCCCATTTCTCATTTGTCAAGATCATTTAGAACTCTGATCCTGTCTTCCAAAGTGCTTGCAATCCTTTCCAGCCTGGTATCATCTGCAAACTTTATAAGTGTACTCTCTTGTCATTATCTGAATAATTTATAGATATTGAGCAGAAATGAACCCCGGTCAGATCCCTGCAGGAGCACACTACATATGCCCTCCTAACTCAATTGTGAACTGCTATTGACTGCTCCCATTTCAGTTTTCCAGCCAGTTGTGTTCGTACATGAGACAGTATCAAAAGCCTTCCTAAAGTCAAGATGTATGACATATGTTGCACCTCACCCCAGGCTTGTTACCCCATCAAAGAAGAATATTAGTTATTATCTTGTCGGTCTTTTAATTCACGGGTTTTAATATACTCTGTATGAACGCCTGTGTTTCCATAGATTTTTGTTTAGTTGCTTATTTTCAGTATGGGTAGGGGAATAATTTAGGAATTTTGAGCTCCAACTAATGAACCTATATTCCTCTATTTTTTTTGCAGTGTTATAGTGATAGCAAAGTCAGTTATGGAAGTAAAAGAGTTATTCAGTGCCATTTCATAAAGATGATCCAGGCGTGGGGACCAGGTACCATCAATCAAAAGTATTAACTTTGAAACAGCTTTCAAGTAAATTGAATCAAAACTCAATTTCAGTATGGGTCTTTTGATTCAGTATGGGTCTGTTATTGAAATTGATGAACAAAAACTATTACAAAGTAATACGTATAGTTAACTATATACAACAATGTGTAATATAATTAAGACTTAAGTACAGAACATAATTAATACAAGTACAGAGCATTTTAGTTTTTCCTTTGAAAAGCTATTGCAATTATGGTTTATAAAGTTTAATATTTCAGTTCTTCATTTTCATCAGAAAAACTGCTCTTTGCATTTTGAAGGGATAAACAGGAAATTTGTACAAACAATAGACCTGTTTCTGGTATGATCTGAAAGTGCTGACATCTATATATACCAGCCAAAACTTTAGTAACTAGAGAGGTTAGAAAATTTTTGGATAAACTTTCCAGATTGGATACAATTGTTGTCTGTTGTGCTTCTAAATTATAGTTTTAGTTTAGGATAATTAAGATAATTTTAGTTAACATAAATCATAATTAAACATAAACTATTAAAATAACGTTAAGGGTGCAAAGTCATGTGCTGAAGTTAGGCAATGTGAGAATTAAGGTAGCTTGTGCAATCTTAATCCCGCTCCATTGAGTGTGTGCATTAGGATACAGTTTTTAATCATATAACCATATACTATTTTCCCTGACAGGACCTCCTTCCTTACCCTCAGTACGGATCTTGTTCCCTCTGCATTCAAATCAGGGATGAGTACTCCTCCACACTTGCCTTGGTGCCAATAGGGGTAGCATTGAGAGCACAGGGGAGATAGTCGCCTTGTGTCTGGCACCACAGTAGCTCCTGACAGCAATGAGGTTCAATTGCGGAGAAAATCCTATTGAATCCTATACCTCTGGGCTACAACGTGCCCAATGCAGAGCAATCTTCAGTGATTCTAGCTGCCAAACTCTAGCAAATCTCTGCTGAGCATATGTGAACTGAGATTTTTAATTTGGCCAAACTTGGGAGTTTTTTCCTGGGAACAGCAAAAGGTGTGTCCTGATGCATAGGCCATCCCTTGCGAAACGTAAGGCAAAATGTGGAGGCACAAGAGCGTCTTAATGAAACAGTAGCAAGACTAGTTTTTAACATGGGCAAAGGAACATATTTTGCGTGATCTCATTCTCAGAAACAGCTGAATGTTTTTGCTGAAATTTTCCAAAAGCAAATTCAGCAAAAGGTAGACACGCTGGTATGGAAAATTTCAGCTCAGATAGTAAAATTTTGGCAAAGTTATAAGCAACTGAAAATTGGGTCTTATCATTGAAAGTATTGGGCAATCTTAACTACAAGCCTCTCTACCCATGTTGCCTATTATTCCTTTTCTAAATGAGGAAATTATAGTTACAATTAAATAGGAAATATTTTAGAAACATAAATAGACTACATCTTTTCAGTGCTTTGGGAGAAACGGCTATCTGATAAAACTATCTATAGAGAAAGATTTGTTTGCTCTTGCATGTGATTATGGTATATCTCAGTATTGAAACACTCATTTGGTATATGGTTTGCGTGATTTGCTGTTTCTTTCCAAAAGTTAATGGTACAGATTTCAGCCTCTGAATATCAGATCTTTATTTTGCTAAAAATAACTTGTTACGGCCTCAGTCCTGCAAACATGTATTTGTATAAAATTGTTCATGTGACTAGTTTCCCTGAAGTGAATGGGACTACTCCCGTGGCTAAAATTAATAGGTGTATATGTATTTGAGTTAGGGCTTAAATTTTCCATTTTGTGATTTCCCTTGGCATTCCTCTAGGGAAAAACAAAACGATGGGTTCTGCATTTGAGCAGATGGTTAAGGTGCTCTGAAATAAAACTTGTTAATAGTGTGATCTTTCGGTTACGTGGTGGTGTAAAAATGCATGGCTGTAATTTTCCGGTTAGGTGACTCTAGGGTTATCACAGCTCATTGCACTAGTGTCAGGGTTGAGAGTCAGTTCGTTATTCGGCTATTAGAGCAATGCTTCTATGTACAGGTACATAAAATATATCAGAAACAATGTCATGGAATTGTTTCCAGATTGAGATAACTTTTATGGTCAGTCTTTTTTCTTATTTATTCTTGCTTTTTTTCCCCCACAGACTTCATTCATATAATATGGTATCTTATGAGAACAAGTTTTCAGGATTTATATTCTATAAATAAAATAAATGTGCACAGATGATAAAGATGGGGGAGGTGAGGTCGGAAAAGGAAAACTGAATAGTTTTTTGTAAAGGTTCCCTGCATGCACATCTCTGTATATCTTAATATTATCAAGTAATAGAGTAATAAGACAGTTGAATATCTTGGTGTACTTATAATTAAGCCTTGTGTTAATATTTCAAATTTATATTTTAGGAATCTTTGGGATAGGTCAAATTAAAAGTAAGATCATAGTACAGAGGGATTGCTTTGTGGAAAATGTCAAATTATTATTTGACATTTTATTAGAATTTATAATAATTAAGAATTAATGGGCACCAATGTAAAACTAAATGTGGTACTGTCATGGGATGCACATCCATGCACCCCTACGGCATAATCTGTGTAACTTTTCTGTTCAGTTTTGCAATGTAATTGTGTGATTTGATGCCAAATATGCCATACTAGGTCCCTTTACGAATGCGCCTAAACTATTCTACACAATTACCCTGGTACCATGTTTCCTACAGCAACATGTGTGTACAGATATGACGAATGTTACAGGGTTCAGACCATCAGGGCTACATCCCAGAGGTGGGAACTCTATGACAAAGGCAATGTAAATTGACCTTCCTGACTCAGGTAGCAAGAGGGAGGGGCCGAGGGGGACTGGAAACAAAGAGAGGCACTTGGACTGTGGCTGAGATTAATAGGAACAGATTTAATACTGCTGGCTAGTATGTGTGAAATCTTTTTAAGAGTTTATGCTTTTGTATGTATTTTCAGTGTGAATTATTCTGGCAGAAATTTTTGTAGTGGGGAGAGATTATCAGCCAGATAGCTACAAAGAAATATTATATATAAAATGAGAACTGGCTGTCCTTGCCAGAGATTCCTTTTTAAAAAAAAAAAAAAAAAAAAAGGAGAGAAAATAGTTTATCCTTTATTACCATCCAGTAACAGAATCCCACGTCTGCTCTTAGCTTGGGGGTTTAATTTTATTTTCAGGGAATATAGCTTTATTTCTTGAGATGTAGTTACTAGATGAAAATACCTAGTATAATATTTATTTTCTTTCAAACAGGTTATCAGAATTCCCTTAGTCTCAGCAGGGATGCATTTTCCCTTCTCTAATCCTTTCCATTGTGATTTTACCTTACTGATACCCTCATTCTGACTGAGGACACCTGGCTGGGGCTTCCTTTAGATTCCATCAGTGCTGCTCTTCTGCCAGCCAGAAGTGTTGCTATGAGCATTATGAGGCTCTCTTCCCCCCCATAGGACTGAAAGGATTGCCTTTTTGCCAGCCTCATTCTCTTCCGGCTTGAAGAGCAAAAAACTGAGACCTGAAACAGAAACCAGATTTCCCACATTTCTGGTAGTGCAGAACATTTTAATTAATCATTGGGTCGGGCCCTTTTAATTAAGTAGATTTAATTTCGAGCAATATGAGGATGTACAGTGTCTGCCACTCGCATCGCACAGAACCTGTTTTGGTAGTCCTTGACTCAGACACACCACTAATATATTTACTATTGGGGAAGCTGATAGAGACCCTTGTGTTTTACACTTTCCATCACAAAAGATTCTTCTGACTCTTTTTGAGAATCTGTACCACCTCAACATGTCTCTGAGATTCAGCAGGGAGAAAACCTTAGGGTTTATGAAATGCCTTTTCTTTATCGCATGAAATTTACCGTAATTCAAATTTAGCTGAATTATAAACTGTTAAGCACAGTTGCTCTGCTGTGACCTGCATTTGTCATGAACACTGTACACTCGTATTCTAAAAAGCTGGGCCCATGCTGCTGCCGCTACAGCAGCAGTGCATATTGCACTGGAAATGCTTTGAGGGATGTGTTGGAGCAGTTGCAGTAGCAGGGCTGGTCCAGGTTCTTCCCCTGGATCTGATGCATGGGCCCAATATCTTATCCAACCTCCTGCATGGTACTATGTGGAGTCAGGGTGGAGAGCAGGACCAGCTACTCTTCACCATCTCCTGCACCTAGCACATGGTATCAGCAGTTCAAGTATTAGCTCAAGTATTTTCCGCAGTACTAAAGAATCAGGATTCAGATCTTGATGGTGCATAATGTGACCAGTGATCTTATAATCCCTCATTCTCTGAATTGAGAAAGAGACATTTATATATCCTACAGGGTGTAGCTATTGTACAGACCTGCAAATTAATAAATGGATTACAGTATCGTTGCCGTCTGTTGGTTGACATGAAAATTAAGCAAGTGGTACAGATGTTCTGTGTACAATATCAGTAAAACAAGGTTCTTGACAGACTGTGTGAGAGAGTTTTCCCAAGATTGTATTCAGTGTTATTTCCAACATATCAGAGTTAGAAATACAGCTTTTAAAAAGTTAAGAGATTCTTGCCTCTTACTCATTTGGGGAGTTTTAGGATCCCTGGTATTGTATTCTTCTGCTTCATTGCCTAGCAGTGAAAAAAACCCTCAGTTTTCCATGCACTGGGAGTTATCAGTTAATATAGTCTAAGGAACCACCCACATCTTTCCAACGGGGCAGTAGCAACTGCGATGACAGGATTTTAGGAATGCTTCTGCAGTCAAACTCCAGCCACTGTTCGTTCCTCTTTGCTCATCTCTACAGTTCTTCCAGTTTTACTTTCTGCCTTTGGAAATTGAAGGGTTATGGTGCACTGATTATATCCTCATTAAATTTGTTCTTTGAAACCAGATACTTTGAGTATTAAGTCTTCTATAATATTTAAATCTACATTCGTCTGTTCTGGAAATGGATCTAAAACCTTATTAAAGGAGAGTAAAGACAATAAATGCCCTTCTTAAAGTCACAAGGTTGCCTCTGTTTCAGGCTTTTTCTGCCCAGCTTCCTCCAAAACACCAAATTGATGTGAGCAGGTAGTGGCTTCCAGAAGTCCTTCAAAGTCTGAGAATAGCTTCCGCTCAATGCCAAAGTCTATACTGATGGACAGTTACAGTATTTTTTTTGATTTGTACAAAAGCATCCTTCCATTATTCAGGGTGCTTGCAAACAGTTACAAATACACTGGAAAATATATGATCATATGTATAGCTCACCAAAATAATAATCATAACTTAATTATATCTTATGTGCCATCCCACTTGAATCACCACAGCTTCTACCAAAATATGGAAAAAAGATGGTCCTTGTGTTGTCTTGAAGGTTTAAAATTCAAGGGTCTGGGCCAAAGAGAGGTAGGGATTGAGTTCCAAAGTCATAGGTGTGATACAGAAATTGTCCCTTTAATTTAAAATAGAGGAGCTCAGGCTCTTCCGATGGTCACAAATGCAGAGGTAAAGATTTTATAGAGAAGCTAACCAGGTTCCTTATTATATTTTTCATTATTGTGGTATTGTAGCACTCAGAAATTCTGATCAGGATTGGGGCCCCCATTTTGCAGGAAGTTATGCAGATACGTAGTAAAAGACCTGAAGAACTTACCTGAATTAAGACATGATGTAACAAGGGAATATAATAGATGAATAGAGAGCAAAGGGGAAGGTGGATGAGGAGAGTGGTGGTAGGTATATTTGGTTACATATACTAGCTAGGTGATAACTAGCAGGTTTCAAGTCAGACTTTTTTAAAATAAAGAAATTTAAAGATATTGATGTCAAGTTCCATGCACATGGCAAACGCATTAATCCACCTGCTTGTGAGTTTGACTATGTTTTGATCACTCTGCTAACATGAGTATCCAGGAACAATCTAGAGCCTATCTTTCAGTAATTGTGAATCAGGGTTGCTCACATAATTTTTCTGATTGCTTCTTTCAGCCTATCAACATTACTTTAGTCTTATCTTGATTTGAGCGTAAGCTAGCGAGGCCTCATCTGAGCTCTAGTTTTATACAGACACTGACTTGTTTGCTATGCTGCACCTGTGGAATTAGACATGAGACATGGAGCAAGATACTGACATACTGAAGCTACTGCTCATGTTTCTTCATTAGTCCTGCCTATGGACTCATATTTACATTGAAAGGGCCTCTTCTGATTCCTTCTCCCTGAATAAAAATTCTGGGAAAGAGTCCTAATTATAGTTTCTTCCCTCATTTCACCAAGGTGGTAAAAGGGAGAATTCAGTGCCTGTCAGAAGTTTGGATTTTGTAAAAAAATGACCATTGATTTCTCTCAATTCTGAAAGAGAGCTTGTTTTTCACAAAATGTTCCTTTCCCCTCCTACAATCATAAATTCTTGAGTATTGATCTTTAGAGAGAGAAGTCTTTCTGTAATCAGTGCATCTGCTCTTATAGACGTGAGCCATCATCAAACTGTCAAAAGAATAGGAAGTTTCCAAAGTCGACTTCCAACTGTTCCATAGCCCTCAAGAGCTCAGAGAGCATGTAATTGTTCTTGGCCCTGAAGTAGCTGTATCTATTCATTTTATTCCCAAATTCAGTGGGGCGTTATTCAAATTCATGTTCACATTTATGATAAAAGCTTCCTTTTTTAGCATCTGTGGACACACAGGACACATCACTGTTCACCTCTGCCATTAGATGTGCTTATGTTTCCTGTTGGGCCCTCTTTATTTTCAGAAATATTCACTTCCTTTTAGGTTTACTTATCATTCGGGGATAAGAAGTTAATTTTGGCCTGCTACACACAAATACCCACAGCTTTAGGAATCCTTATGCTCTGAACATCTTTACTGAATCTTCAGCTTTCAAACTTAAAAAAAAAATTACATTGGCGTGTTCAGCTTCTTGGAGGGGGATAATCTTGTTTGTTTGTTTTTTGTTTTTTCCCACAGTAATGCGTAATGGCTGGCCACCATTTATGGCTACAGAAAATGGTTTGTTCATTATTTCTATTGCTTTTTTTCTCTCCATTTCACTGGTGTTCTCAAGAACTTCTGCAGACAACTGGTAGGCATGATGTTTGCTTAAACATTAATTTTTTGACAAGTGAGCTGCAAATTGCACTTTTGTCTATGAAGGAATATCATGAACTTAAAAACCCTTGTTCGAGAGGGGTTGCCGTGTTAGACTGTTTCAGCAAAACAAAAAAGGAGTCCTGTGGTACTTTTAAAGACCAACAAATTTATTTATCACATGAGCTTTTGTGGCCTTAATCCCACTTCATCAGATGCATGAAATGGAAAATGTGGCATAGCTAACACACCACATTTTCCATTTCATGCATCTGATTAAATGGAATTCTGCTCTGAAGCTTTTTTTTCCCCCATGTTACATGGCCTCCAGATATGTCCCAGAATGCCAAACCAGGCCACTCTAGTCTTTGGGAGCTGTTATACTTGTCAATTTCAGTGCTCAGTTAGAGCAGTGAAATTGACAAGAGGGGGCCTTCACCAGGGCTCCTCTGACCCCGCAGTTTCAGCCCCTTGCGGGCCGGGGACAGAGGAGAGCTCCTGGGGCTTCTGGGTCACTGACAGCAAGGGAGGCAGCTGCTGGTGCTCCTGGGTCCCTCTGCTGGCTGCACGTGTGCTGCTGCCAGGGACCCAGAAGCCCCAGCAGCCTCTCTTGTGGTTGGAAGTGGTCCTAGAGAGGACACACTCCATGACAAAAAGATGGCTGTGTGTATACTACCCACCGCTATAATTATAGCAGTGGCTACTGGTAAAACTTCTACCAGTAGAACTCAGTAGTGTAGACATAGCCTGAGGATTTGCAGTGCTATTGCTCTTTAGCTGGTCTTTGTTTGCTTTCATCTATCAAACACTGGCTATTTAACAGGTTAGAAAAAGTCCTGATTTTTAAAAAGCAACAAACAAATCACCCATAGAAACAATCTGCATTTATGTTAAGGCTGTTTTTTTTTTTTTAAATGCACCAAAGAGGGATGGGTGACCAGTTCTCACTGACTTTCAGTGGAAGTTGAGTCCCTAAATTTGAAGAAACCCAGCCTCAACATAAACAAGTGTTCTAAACACTTTTTTGCATGTTGCCAATACTGTTAATATACCCTTTTTGTGTTGATCACTCATTTAAATTCTTGTTTTATAAGAATTCATTAGTCTTTCTTTACCACTATGCAACCACAGTTCCTATTCTTGGTAGATTTTTTTTGTCTAGATAGTCATATGCAGTACCTCAGAAACATTAAGTTTTAGCCTCAACAGTGTAATGAGGTAGGGAACTATTTCTTTGGTTTCTGTTGGGTGCATACCACAGGGCTTCAGCTGAAAGGACTAATGGATGATGAAATCATTAAAGAATGTAGTCCCATTACTGCAGAAAAACCTAAAGTGCAAGTAGGACATGCAACAGGTCACTAGAGATGCAATACTCACTTTCCTAAAGACACATCTAGTAGTTTAGGCTCCAAATTTAATATTTTTAAACATGGGATGTTATAGACCAAGTGGATTCTTAGGATTTCTTTTGACAGTTAACTGCAACATTGAATTAAAAACCACTGTGTTAGAAGTTGAAATGTATTTCCAACACAAATTAAGCTTGAGTGGAATTGTGACACGTACTATTATAATATGCATTTTCTAATGTACTAAGTGCAAAATTTAGGGCTGAAACCACATGATAGAGCCCTTCCCATAAAGCAGCTTTTATTTCATTTGCACAAATGTGTCAGTAAGTTGATATTGATAGGAATGAACAAAATTTAAAATGCTGGGTTACTGGACTACGCAGGAAATTGATAATAAGGTATGTAGTCTTTTTATTGCTGTTCTTTGAAGTTAGTATATTTCCCCCCATTTTACATGAGTTGAATTTTGCCCATCTGTGATATATTTAGTGCCCTATGGGTAATGATTGGTATTAAGATGTGTAAGAGGCTGTTGTGAGGACCATATCACAAAGAAAAAGATACTTCTAAACCAGATGGGTCTGGGAGAGGGGCCACAGTCAGGCAAGGAGCCTGGGGCCATGGCCAGGCTCCACAAGTGGGGACTGAGATAGGGGATGGGCAGGAATTAGAGGTGGGGGCCAGGGATGCTATAGCCAGGCTGGGGGCAGGAGAAAGAAGAACCACAGCTGGGTCGGGTGCTGGGAGTGGAGGAGGGTGCACCCTGGAGTTCGAGAACCTCTGATCTAGAAGTCATTTTGATCTTCTGATGAATAGTTTAAATAGACTGAACTTTTTTAGTCACTGTAAGACGGGTATTCCAAACTGTAAACCATTCTTGTAGCTCTTTTCTGAACCTGTTCCAGCTTAACATCCTTTTTTAAAGTAAGACCACAAGAACTGGACACAGAATTCCAGTAATGGTCTCTCATCTGTGTTGTGCACAGTATACAATGCTTCATGCTCCTACTCAAAATTCCCCAGCTTATACATACAAGGATCACATTAGTTTCTCAGCCACCACATTGCACTGAGGTCTTATGATCAGTCGGCTATGCACCCTGACCCTTTGATCCCTTCCATAGCCACTGCTTTCAAGAATATAGCCCACCATCTTGTAAGAGTGACCTGTGTCCTTTATTCCTAGATGTATGGCATTGCATTTGACTGCATTAGAATGCATGTTGCTCAAATAAGACTGCCGTACCTAGCAATCCAGATCACTCTGTAGAACTGGCTATTCTTCATCATTTACCACTTCACCAGTTTTTGTTATCCTTAAACTTTAAGTGGAGTGGCAGTTCTTTATAGTAAAAGTTAAGCATTGCTTATTGTTTAAAAGATGACTATGCTAGGTGCTCTAACATCTCTTTGCTTGCTCAGATTGTCTTGAAATTTGTTGTGCTTCTTAAGGATTTGTAGTAGGGTTATTAGTCATTTGAAGAAAGCTTTCCCAAAGTGCATTCCCTCTAAAATGTAATTTGTTTACAAAATCAGCTGGTTTGTATAAAATATTTTTGAACAAACTTGAAGCTCGAATTATGGCTCTGATCCTTCACAAAATGATCTCACTGTTCAGGATTCATCTCAGCTAGTGTCTCTTTAGGAAAGCAATATTTAAATGCTACTGAGAGTTAAGTTTAAAACTCTGGGCCTGGTGAGTCAAACTCATGAGCTCAAGACAGAGAAATGCACACATGTAGTGAGACTAGAGCTCTGTTGCTAGCTGGCTTGCAGTTAATTTATTACAGTAACTGGATGGCTTGGGTGATGTGTTATGGCCATTGAACCTACTCAATACCAGTCTGTTAAGAGTTTGGTTCCTATCCTTAGAGTTTCCGGGAAAGTGTGCGCATTAATTAATGTGTGTTTAGTTATGACACTCTGAGTACCTTTCCCAGACCTGAGAAAGAGCTCAAGCCTCCTTCCCCCACAACAGATGTTGGTCCAATAAAAGATATTACCTCATCCACATTGTCTCTTTGATACTTTGTAGGAAGTCGTGTAGAGAGCAGAGGGACAGGTTTGATGTACTTGTATAGTCATGCTGCTGGAGAGAGAGACTGCAGTGTTCTGTACTAGATGGAGTTTCCTAAGACTGATGTCTTCATTCCAAGTACGTTGCATTGATGTAATCCAGCTGTGAGGTGATAAAACCATGTATAATTGAGGACAGGTCATCATTCATCAGAATGAAATGAAGACTCATAGCCAGCCAGAAATAGCAGCATCCATGAGTAATGCTTTCTGCTATGTGAGGGATTAGCATCAGGAACATTCCTAAACTATGGACTGAATCGACTGACTGTTTGTGTGTACCTTCAGCACAAGAAGACTGTATTGTGATGGCAAACTCTTCATTTGCCTACCAGCATATCTTCTGTTTTGTTTAGGTTCATTTTCACCCAGATATTTTTCATTCATGAGCTGATCTTGTCCAGACACAGGGTCATTGTGTTGACAGTAGTATGGCCATATGCAGTGAAGGATAGGTAGAGCTACGTACTTTCAGTGGTAGATGCAGTGATTGCATCAAGAAGCTTCCATTAACATTGAGAGCTGAGCAGTAAAAATATATTTTGCTGGAATGAAATGGTATCTCAAATTCAGTTAAGGAAAATTACTTGATAGTAAGCCTTCTTGCTTGTTTCTACCACTTTCATTTCTGATACCTTTTAGAAAGGACACTATAGTGAACATTTATTGCTTTATGCTTAAATGTACTTTTTTGTATTGTAGTGAAATAGCTGAAAGCCATTCCAGAAAATAAAAATTTGTAGTGGTATATTTAGAAATTACATATTTTCTGCTTTTTTTCCTCCTGATTTATAAATAGTATAAACTCATCTCCAGGGCAGTTGTATTCAGCTGCAAGAAAGAATACAATAACTAATACAGAGACAGTTAAATAAATCCCTTTGAATGACTGGGGAATAGCATAATCACTTTTGGCAAAAATGCATACAGAAGCACACTCCTTTTCTATAATACTGAGAAATTTTCATTGCATTTAAAATTACTTGCTTCAAAGAAACAAGACAAACTGAAAGTGAGGAAAGTGTTGCACAAGGAATTTTTTCTTTTGTTTTGTACACCTCTAAAAATCTGTGGATCAAACAGCTTTCTGACACCAGCAATATGTCGATTCACTGATAGTTTGTTCCAGGTGGCAGAGCCAACTGCGACTTAGGTTCTTCAACAACTTTTCCTTCAGTCTCTGTCCTGCTGTGATTTCATTTCCCATATTGTTTTCTGCCTTAAGCTAGAACAATTGCAATGAAACACAGTTCTTGCCATCTTCACTTACCTTTTTTCAGGAATCTCTGGGACTTTTCAATCTAATGCTACAAGAATATGTAAGCTTCAGGTATACTATTCCTTCATGCTCTTTCTCCAGGAGGGATAAATATCTCTTCAAAAAGTATGGCCAGTAACAAAGCTGTGATGTGAGCCTTCTGGCTCAGTACTTGGGCTGAAATGTCCTTAACCCAACAAATGTCCTTAACCTCCCCCCTTTAAATGAGAAATTACTTGACCTCCATAACCAAGTCCTTAATGATACAGATTACAGGTTTTGACTGTCCTACTTTCAAAAGCCACCTCAATTTTTTGACTTAAACCATCATAGAGTAAATATAATTCTTTTCTAAAGTATCTCTTTGGGATTTTTGGTCCAGGAGTAAATAGAGCCAAACATGATCCTTTCCTGCCCCCTCCTCCCCCAGCCTCTCATTGGTAAATGGCAGCAAGCTTTGGGAAATCAGTGTATATATTTCACAGATGCCTGAAAAAGTATTTTTTGGTGAAAAGGTACTGACAGGCTTATCAAGGGATATAGAATAGAATTCTTCATTCTTCACTGGACAGCAGTATTTTTTCCACTGTACACTGTCTTTCCATTCCTCTGACCCTAGAATTAGGAAGGAGAAACACCATTATGTTGCACATAAACTATAGGATTGAGCAACAAAAATGAAAAAAAAAAGCAAAGACATTTATAATAATAAAGATCCTTATTTCAACATATTTGCTGAAAATATTCATGGACTGGACGTAACTCACATGGAAAAATAGCTCTTTGAAAATTATAATCGGTATCCAGGAGGCAATAGCTAAGCCTACTGAGAAAGCCCAGTATCAAAGATAACATCAATTTGTACACTTTAAGGCCAGAAGAGACGACCATGATCATCCCTCACATTGTAGGCCCAAGAGCTTCACCTACCACTTTCTGTAGTGGGTCCATAACCTCTGGCTGAATTACTCACATCACAGAGAATCCACCATTTACTTTAGTTCAAACTTGCAAGTGACCTGTGCCCCACTCTGCAAAAGAACATGAAAATCTCCTAGGTGCCTGCCAATCTGACCTGTGGGAAAATTCCTTCCTGACTCCAGATATGCTGATCATTAGGACCCTTAGCATGTGTCCAAGTCATATCAGCCAGATACCGTGGAAAGAATTCTTTGTTCCAACTCTGAGCCCTGTTGCCGGCTGTTGAGAATATTTGCTAATAGCAGTTGTGCTACTGTAATCATTCCATCCTCCAATGAACTTATCACACTTTGTCTTATAACAAGTCAGGTTTTTGATCCCGTTACTTTTCTTGGAAGGCTGCTCCAGAATGTTAGTCCTCTGATGGTTAGAAACCTACATCTAATTTCAAGCCTAAACTGATTGATTGACCTGGTTTATACACATTTGTTCTTATGGCAGGATAGGCTTTTAACTTAAATAACTTCTCTTCCTCCCTAGATATTGATGTATTTATAAAAGACAAGTATATCTTCCCCCACCTTCCTCTAAAACTCTGTTTACAAGTGAATGGTATCATTTATGTTTGTGGGTGCTCAGAACTTCTGAAAACCAGATATTTCAAGCAGGGCACCCATTGAATGAAGAGCACATGATTCATGGCTATTTGCAAAAGTATTGAACTGTTCAACATTGCTTAAAGTCTGTGGCAGAGGCAGGGACAGAGCTGATTTCTCCAGGGTGGCATTCACCTGCCTTTACCATAGGACTGTCCTTTTGTTTCTTGCAGTTTGCTGCCTCATTCTACTGGAAGAAAGGGGAAGTTGATAATAATGAATTGGAAGCTAGGAACTGTAGAAAACTGATATATGAAGCAGAGGAGCATAAAGAGTAAACTGTGGCCCAAAGAGTTAAGGATAACAAGGAGTTTTAAAGTATATTATGAACAAAGAGAATCTTAACAATGGGTTTGGTCCATTACCAGGTGGAAATGGTGGAATTATCAACAATACAGAAAAGACAGACATGTTCAATAAATATTTCTTATGTCTTTTGGTTAAAAAGTGATGACGTAGTTATAATGTATGATGCTCTTTCCATATAACTAGCATTTCAGGAAGATGTTAAACAGCAGCCATTAAAGTTAGAAACTTTTGAATCAGCCAGTCTAGATAACTTGCATCCAAAAGTTTTCAAATAACTGGCCTTGGGGGGGAACCATCCAACTATTGATGTTGATGTTTCAATAAGTTTTAGAACATTGGAGAAGTTTCAGAAGACCTAGATGAAAGTTACTGATATTTCAGCCTTTTAAAAGGGTAAACAGGGTGACCTGAGTAATTATAGGCAAAATAATTGAATGGCTATAGAGGACTTGATTGAATTAGAGTAATATAATTAATGCCAATTCACATGGGTTTACGGAATGTAGATGCTGTCAAACTAACTTTTTTTTTTACGAGATTACAAATTTGGTTGATAGTGTTGATGTAATATACTTAGTGGTCTATAAGACATTTGGCTAGCTATCACATGAGATTTTGATTTAAAAAACCTGGAAAGATATACAATGAACATGGCCCAGATTAAATGGATTAAAAATTACAATGATGATTTTGAGACCTATTAATTAGTCAATGAGTCATCATCAAATGGTGTGTTTCTAATGGAGTTCCATACAGATCGGTTCTTAGCTCTATGCTATTTAACATTCTAATTAATGTCTCTGCAAAGAAAATCACTGATAAATTGAGGAGCATTAAATAGCAATGAAGAGAGGTCACTAATGTAACGCAATCTGGATCGCTTGGTAAATTAGGTGCAGGCAAACAATATATATGTTAATATGATCAAATGTATACATCCAGGAACAAAGAATGTAGGCCAAACATCGAAAATGGGGGACCCTATCCTGGTAAGCAGTGATTCTAAAAAAGATTTGGGGATCATGATGGATAATCAGCTGAGCATGAGCTGCCAGAGCGATTCTGTAGCCCAAAGGGCTAACATAATTATTGAATGCATAAATAGGAATCAGGAGTAGGCATAGTGAGGTT
This sequence comes from Pelusios castaneus, assembly GCA_007922175.1. NCBI lineage: Eukaryota > Metazoa > Chordata > Testudines > Pelomedusidae > Pelusios > Pelusios castaneus. Next base: position 488,794 of record ML685910.1, on the reverse strand, counting down.
ATTTGACCTTAGTGCAACTGCTGCTGGAATTCAGTGTCCCATTCTTGTGTCCTTACTTCAAGAAGATTGATAAATTGGAAAGTCTTCAGAGAAGAGCCACAAGAAGGATTAAGGTTTAGAAAACATACTTACAGTTATAGCATTGGAATCTATGAATCTACATGTCTTCTGCCTTTCAGATTAAAGATGTCTCTAGGAAGAACCCAGGTCAATATCCTCATTTGCCCTGCAACTTTAATTTATCTGCATTTTATACATTAGAGAAATTTCCACTAGTTTAAATTATATGCAATTGTAGTTATACCACTTACCCATTTTCTTGACAGAGACAAGCTCTAAATATTTTTTCCATAATTTTTGTGAATAAACACAAGCAAAATGTGAAATAGTTCAGTTTTTGGAATTGTTGTATTTCACGAGATTTGTTTTTGTAAACCTCATCCCTAGAAATAAAAAAATAAAGACATTTGCCTTGTTCAGAGGAGTAGCTGTGTTAGTCTAGTTCAACAAAACAGAGAAGAAATCCGGTGGCACTTTTGAAAACTAACATTTATTTGTTGCATGAGCTTTTGAGGGAGAAATCCCTCTTTGAAGTGGGATTTCTCCCACAAAAGCTCATGCAACAAATAAATGTTAGTTTTCAAAAGTGCCACAGGATTCCTTGTCTGTTTTACTTTGGCCTTTGATGTTCCTCAGATTCTCAGTTAGGAAATGGTTAATCTTGAAGTGTATAGTGATGTGGGGAAACAATATAAGCTAGTTGCTGTGGCTGGTAGGGTGTGGTTCAGAAAAGGCCAGTTTCTGATGCTGTTTACTGGCTGAGTTAGAAAGGGCTAATTATAGAGACAAACTGGGGAAGGAAGAGAACAGGGTCAATTAGAGCATCCAGCACTGTTTCCTTTAAATTAGTAGTTGGGTTGAATAGATAAAAATAATAAAAAGCAGTGAGTGGAATTTTCAAACGTACTGGCTTAGACTTGTGCCAGTGGCTACAATGAGTGAAATCTCGTAATTTGTTTCAAATTTTATTTTAAGTAAATATAATCGAGTTTAGTAGTGTTGTTTGCCAATCTGCCCAAATCTAGTTTAATTTCAAAGAAGACAGCAAGGGTGTTACTGCTTCTCTTTTTCTTGTGATTCCTCTTTTTGAGTATCTGCTGTTGAAGCTCAGTAAATCATAGAAAGTGAGGTCTATGAGAACTAATCCAATATCCATTGACATTATTTAATAAAATGGATCTTTTGACATGAAAGAAATTGAGCAATTATTTTAAAATGTCATTGATATAAAGATATTAAAAGAAGCATCTTGAGTGTATATTCTATATTGTACATCTTTAAATAGAAACACCAAACCATTTTGATCATGGCTTTCTCTCTTTTTGGAGGGGTGATTGTTTTCTTTTGGTTTGAAGTTAAGCTTTTTTAGATTTCTTTCCTCTGCTTGGAATTAGCTAATGTTGGAAATTATAAGAAGAGGAGGTGCTTAAGAATTGTGTATTTCCAGATCTCAGTTCTGCTGGTGTAAAAGTACTAAATTCATCTGGAGACTAGACTGGCCAGCAGCCAGTATAAAGTTTTTATTTTGGTGCTGTTCAGCTAGCTGGGCTCCTACTCTTATCTCAGTTTTTCTCTTATATTTCTGGTAAAAGGCAGCATTCTACACACTTTGCCTTTTTGGAAATAAGTTTTTTGCTTTTCTATCTTCTAGTTTGTCCCTCACTTGGAAGCATTTTGGGCAACTAAATGGAGAAAAAGGCGAAGAAAGAAAGCCCACAGCTGCAGTCTCACTATTCAGCCCACACTCGCAGATTCCTTCTGCCAGTCTTGTGACCTCAGCTTGCTTTCTTGAGGCAAATTCTGGCAGCATATCAAAGGAGTGTCCCAAGTTTCAAGCCATGGCTGAAACAGGACTTTTCTGGAGTGCAGGCAATTTGTGAGCTATTCCTGTCTCAGGAATCTTCCATGTTCACATGCCTTTAAGGTGCACTGTTTTTCCCCCCCCAAATTCTTTCTCCTGTGGGCAGAGAATGGTTTTCCTCCAATTTATTTTAACAAGCCACGCATTTTTTTAAAGCATTCAAGCTCTCATTGGGGATATCCAAGAAAAATCCAGTAATGATGGGCAACACATTTTATTCATAAGTTCCAGGGGGGTAGTAGCCCTGTTAGGCTATGTACACACTACCATTTTTAACGCGCAATAATCCTCTTCCGCATTAATTCTCCCGTGGCTGTTGTTGCGCGAGATCGCGTACACACTATGCTTGCTCTAACGGAACAAAGCCCCCCCCCTTCTGAGCGCAGTCCTCCAGGAAAGCGAAGGGGATTGTGGGTACGTATCCCAGAGTCCCCAGTATCATCTCCCGTGGTGCATTCCGCTACTGACGCTACCCAGCGGTTGCCAATAGCAACGAGCGCGAATTTCAAATTGAAGCAACCTTCTTCTCGGCACTGCCTTTTCAGAATCGACATGGATTCAGCTGTGATCTTGAATGCTGCCTTCAGCATTGTGAACACAGCCCAGATTCTGTTGCGGTTTGCCTTTGGCTATGATTCGGAGCATGACACGGATGACTCGGTCTCGGATGATGACAGCATTGAAAACCAAACGGACATTCTGATCAGTTTCGCGGACCAGCAACACAGCCTGAACCGCCGTGTTTGGTCCCTGCAGACGAGCACAGACTGGTGGGAACGAATCGTCCTTCAGCTGTGGGATGATGATCAGTGGCAACAGAACTTTAGAATGCGGAAAGCCACATTTATGGAGCTATGCCAGGAGCTTGCCCCTGCCCTTCGATGCAAGGACACGAGGATGAGACCCGCCATGACCGTGGAGAAGCGTGTGGCTATCGCACTTTGGAAACTGGCGACTCCAGACTGCTACCGCTCGGTCGCAAACCAGTTTGGGGTTGGACGCTCGACCGTTGGAGTGGCACTGTCACAAGTATGCAGAGCCATCAACCGTATTCTGCTCAGGAGGATGGTGACCCCGGGAAACGTGAGGGAGATCATCGCAGGATTTAATGAGTTGGGCTTCCCGAACTGTGGGGGTGCAATAGATGGGACTCACATCCCTATTCTCGCTCCCGACCACCTTGCCTCTGAATACATCAACAGGAAAGGATACTTTTCGATGGTTCTACAGGCACTGGTGGACCACCGTGGTCGCTTTATGGACATTAATGCTGGCTGGTCTGGAAAGGTGCACGATGCACGCATCTTTAGAAACTCTGGACTATTCAGAAGGCTACATGCTGGCACATTTTTTCCAGACGAGAAAATAATTGTGGGCGGTGTAGAGATGCCAGTGGTGATACTTGGGGACCCCGCCTACCCACTGATGCCATGGCTCATGAAGCCGTACACCGGGAAGTTGGATCCTGACAAGGAGCGTTTCAATTACCGGTTAAGTAGATGCAGAATGGTTGTGGAGTGTGCCTTTGGCCGTTTAAAAGCGCGCTGGAGAGCGCTGTATGGCAGGCTAGATCTCCACGAGGACAGGATCCCATTAGTTATTTCGGCTTGCTGTGTTCTTCACAATATATGTGAAAGCCGGGGGGAGAGATTCAGGAACTCTTGGACCACTGAGGCACAACGTCTGGAAAATGCCTACCAGCAACCAGACACGAGGGGTATCCGGGGGGCGCAGCTAAGGGCAGTTCGCATAAGGGATGCGTTAAAAACCCATTTTAGTACTGTTGGTTAAAATTGTACCTTTGAATATAGTTACTAACCATTTCCTATATGTTTCAACTGTTAAAAATTAAGCTTTAGAAATTTTGTGTTTTTCCCCTGTAAACATTCATTGAATCAAAAACCGTTAATGTTAAATTAATGAAACAAATAAAGAAAGTCTGATTAAGTTTAACAAGGATTCAACTTTATTTAATTAACATTGATCAAAACTCGGGTTTGAGGGGAGTAGGGACTAAAGGTGGGTGTAGGTGCGGGACTCAACTACATATGTTGGGGGAGGGGTTCTGTTAGGGTTACACCATGGATGTCCATGGTGGTCTAAAAACTGTCTGGGGGGGGAATGTGGCGTGGATGCACTGAAAGGCATATGAGGCTGATGATGGGGGGTGCGAGCCTGTAGCAGACCGACCATGGTCTTGAGGAGGTTGGTCTGCTCCTGCATGATGCCTATCAGGGCATCCTTCTGCTGCTCTCTCCTCGCACTGCTCTGTCTCCTGTCCTGCCTGCACTGCCTCCTCCATTGCCTTGTCTCCCTCGCAGAAGCCTCATGGAACTGCATGAGCTCCTGGAAGACGTCTTCCTTGCTCCTGCGAGGCCTCCGCCTTATCCTCCTCAGACGCTCAGCTGCAGCTGTAGACTGTCCACCGAAGGTCATTCCTGTTCAGATATGAAAAATGTAGAATGCCGCTATTGTTCTCGCCACGGTCAGGAGCAAATGATGTTGTTCTCCCCACACATTCCTTCAATACACAAGAGGGGACCTATGGGGGGGGCGGTAACAGATTTCCCAAAGCTTGGTACGGGTTGCAGAGCTAGTACAACGGAGAGTTGACTATTGCCACACCAAGTTCTGATCCCGTGCCCGAGATGGCTGAAATAGAGGCAGATCTCACACTGCTTAGAGTGCATCTGCAAGCGAGAATGCATCTCCTTCATGTTGCCGACTTCAAGCCGGGACCTTACGCTGCAGGACTGTGCGCAGCAATGTTGCCCGCAGGAGTGCTTGCGAGTCTGAAAGGAAGAGTGTCCCTGAATGGTGGAGTGCAAAGGAATGCTCTACCATGTAATTTGAAGAGAAGACTCTGGAAATATTTGGATGACGCGTTCAGTGAGTTGAAAGGGAACGACTACTTGGAAATCGAGGCATACATCGATGACGTTTTTAAGTAATGCTAGTAACACCTTTACAGTTCTGTAAGGAACAGAACTGAGGACACCGAAAACAAAAACCCCTTGCAAAAAAACCATGTCTACGCTGAGCTGTAGCACCTAGAATAGAGGACATCGCGAACGGGACTTACCAGAGCTGCCTTCTGATGATTCCTGGGTAGGCGTGGAGAAGGAATCAGTGGAGCTTGTTTCTGGCTGGGTGGAAAATAACTCCTGGCTCCCCGGGTCAGTGGCTCCGTTCTCTCCATCCTCGTAGTCTTCTTCTTCTGATTCCTCGTCCACAATTGCCTCGTCGCCTTCTGCTTCCTTCTCTGTTTGGGGTGCAGTCTCCGAGGTGTCTACCGTGCAGTTCGGGGTGGTTGTGGGATCGCCGCCCAGGATCGCCTCCAGCTCCTTATAGTACTTGCACGTTGCTGGCGCGGAGCCAGAGCGCCGGTTAGCCTCTCTGGCTCTGTGAAATGTTATCCGCAGCTCCTTCACCTTTGCCCGGCACTGCAGGGTGTCTCGCTCGTACCCATTTTCGGTCAAATATCCAAAGCCATGACCGAAAATGTCAAAATTCCTCCGGCTGCCACGTAACTGTGACTGCACGGCGGACTCTCCCCAGATGCCGATCAAGTCCATCACCTCTGCTGCTGTCCAGGCTGGAGCTCGTTTGCTGCGGCGCGACGACATTGCGAGCGAAGCACACAGAGGCAGCAGCACCGAACAGCGAGGCAGAAGGGAGAGTGGTGAATTCAAAAATTCGCGGGACAGAAGAGGAGGTCGGGAAAAATGACGTCACGACGATAGAGTACAGGCGGAAGTGCAGAAGGGATGGAATTTGAATTGTGGGCCATTTCCGTTATATTCACATTGCGCGATAAGCGTACACACACTGGCCATCGCGCAACAACTATTCCGCGTTAGCAGCAACCACGCTCGTTTAGGTGGTTTACATTTTGCGCAAAAAGAAGGGACTTAACGCGGAATAACTGTAAGTTGTGTGTGTACGCTCTGTTTGTTATTGCGCATTAAAGGGCTTTATCGCGCAATAACTTTGTAGTGTGTACAAGGCCTTAGTCTAGTTCAGCAAAACAAACTGAGTCCTGTGGCATTTTTAAAGACTAACAAATCTGTGATAAATAAATTTGTTAGTCTTTAAAAGTGCCACAGGAGTCCTTGTTTGTTTTGCATTTTATTTAGTAAGACTTGGCAATGAAATCATAGCTATATTGTGACCCTATCTTAGATGGGGGTACACAGTAGATGACATTATTTTAAAAAGTTTTGAGAACCACTGCTTTACTGGATCATTCCTGTCTGCGGATAAATTACTTGCAGTTTGTGGAGATAATGCAGATCACAAAACTGTCCTGTTGAGGTGGTTCACACTCAAGTTCTTTGTGCTAGTGTATATACTCTAGTGACGGTTCTGCTTTACCCTTCAGGTATAGTATTTCAAACTTGGAACGCCTTACTGCGAATTCCGGTCGCTCGGTAAGAATTGGCCCCTTTTATATAGTCAAACATCCAAATTGTCACAGAATAAACCCTCCTTCTGATGTTGCCTATTCTGCCTCCTTTGTGGGGCAGATTGGGATTTGTGGGAAGGGAGGATTTCCTCCTTTTCTTAAGGAGTGGACTGCAATTACTTGAGGTTTTTTTGCTTCAAAATATATAACTATCCTGTCAGAATTGGGATGGGGGAGGGAAAACAGGTGACTTGACTAAGTATCTTTTCTGTATACGAGTTATTTTCCCTGTTCTTTGTTTCATGCGCTTATTGGGAATCTATTCACTTATTTTTTTACACAACTCCAAAAAAGAAAGTTAGGGAATGTGGCTCCTCAATGTTGCTATATTTTAAATGGCTGAGCTGGTCTGTCCACTGTTCAATTCAAAATTAAAATCTTCAGCTCAACTCTGGCCGCCCAGCCTGAGTGACTTTCTGGCATCAATAAACATGCAAATTGTCTGTTTATATGTGCAGTCACATGTACCTTAGTCAATAGAATATTTTTAAATTTGTAGTAGGATGCTATCTATTCCAACCAGTTTGTCTTTTGGCAATTCTCCGTAAGGGGAATCCCATCCAGGATTCCTTACCTTACTGACTGACTCATTTGGGCAAAGGCTGCAAAGAATTGGAGTTATTTCATTATCTGGGATTGACTGTGAACAACAAGAAAAGTTCTCTAGTTCTGTTCTAAAACACTTCATATCCGGGAGCTCTCATGGACTGTCTACAGGGGTGGAGATCTCTCAAGAGGGCTCTTAATCAGTTAGTATTCAATCAGGAGACATTCATGGTACGAATTCTTGTGCATTTCCGGTAGCCTTGTTAGGCTTTATTCCCCAGGCTTGAATATACCTGTGAACTTCGCAGTAGTTTCTTCTGACTTCAGGGTACAGTTCAGGAACCTACATTAATTCAAACTAGGTACATTTTAGAGCACATCAACACTGTACATGGGGCAGTTAGAACACGTTAGTGCGCTTTACAGCTCACACCTTTCTGGTGCACTTTGTTGTGCTGTGCAGACATTAGGAAATAGCTTCTCTTTTCTCTTCAAATATTAATTGCACTTTCTCCTAAATGTATCTACCTTCATGCATACCTGTTTTTAAAGTAAAGTTGGAGGATGCTTCTGCTAGTGCTTCAAATGCATTGAAAATGCTGCTGCTGAACCATTTGTCATGTTGCTGGCTCACCCTTCTCTATTGCCTGAATCACAAGCTTTCTGTTCTCACCTTTTAAGCTCTCCTTGAACTACTGTTTCATTTACCTACTATAACCTAAATCATAAGCTCTTTAAGGAAGAGATGGTCTCTTAAGCATTTCATAGAATCGGAAGGGACTTCATAAGGTCATCTAGTCCAACCCCTTGCAGGACCACTCCCACTAAATCATCCCAGCCAGGGTATTGTCCAACCAGACCTTAAATACCTCCAAAGATGGAGATTCCACCACCTCCCTAGGTAACCCATTCCAATGTTTCTCCAGTCTCATAGTGAGAGAGTTTTTTCCTAATGTTCAACCTTGACCTCCTCAGCTGCATCTTGAAACCATTTCTCCTGGTTCTGTTCTCTGTTACTACTGAGAGCAACCTAGCTCCCTCCTCTTTGGAGCACCCCTTCAAGTAGTTGAAGGTTTCTATCAAATCCCTCCTCAGTCTTCTCTTCTGCAGACTAAATAAGCCTACTTCCTTCAGTCTCTCCTTGTACGTCATTTGCCCCAGCCCCCTAATCATTTTCGTTGCCCTCCACTGGATTCTTTCTAATTTGTCCACATTCTTTTTGTAGTGGGGAGCCCAAAACTGGACACAGTATTCCAGATGCAGCCTTACCAGTGCGATTAGAGGGGAATAATCACATCCCTTGATCTGCTGGCAACACTCCTACTGATGCAGCCCAATATGCCATTGGCCTTTTTGGCAACGAGCCCACTGTTGGCTCATATCCAGCTTCCCGTCCACCATAACCCCCAAGTCCTTTTCTACAGTGCTGCTACTTAGCCGATTGGTCCCCAGCCTGTAGCAGTACATGAGATTTTTCCATCCTAAGTGCAGGACTTTGCACTTGTCCTTGTTGAACCTCATGAGATTTATTTTGCCCCAGTGTTCCAATTTGTCTAGGTCTCCCTGAATCCTGTCCCTGCCCTCCAGGGTGTCTACCATTCCCTCCAGCTTGGTGTCATCCACGCACTTACTGAGTGTGCAATCTATCCCATCATCCAGATCATTAATGAAGATGTTGAACAGAACCGGCCCCTGGAGCTCTCCACTCGTTACCGGTTGCTAACTAGACATCGAACCATTGATTCCTACTCGCTGAGCCCATTGATCTAGCCAGATTTCTATCCACCTTACGGTCTACTCATCCAACCCATGCTTGCCGAGGAGAATGCTGTGGGAAACTGTATCAAAAGCCTTGCTAAAGTCGAGGCATATCACGTTGATGGCTATTCCCGCATCCACAAATCCAGTTATCTCATCATCGAAGGCAATCATGTTGGTCAGGCACGATTTGCCCTTGGTGAATCCATGCTGACTGTTCCTGATCACTCTATTTTCCTCCAAGTGTTTCAGGATGGATTCTTTGAGGACCTGCTCCATGATTTTTCCAGGGATTGAGGTTGGACTGACTTGTCGGTAATTCCCCGGATCCTTCTTTTTCCCTTTCTTGAAGATAGGTACTATTTTTGCCTTTTTCCAATCCTCTGGGACCTCCCCCGTTTGCCACGAGTTTTCAAAGATAATGGTCAGCAGCTCTGCAGTCACATCGGCCAACTCTCTCAGCATCCTTGGATGCAGTTCATCCAGCCCCATAGACTTGTTCACATCCAACTTGTTTAAGTAGTCCCTAACCTGACCTTCCTTCACTGAGTGCCGCTCTCCTTCTCTCCATTCTGCCTTACCCAGTGTAGTAGCGTGGGAGCTGACCCTCCCTGTGAAGATTAAAGTAAAAAAAGCATTGAGTACTTCACCCTTTTCCACACCATCACCACGAGGATACCTGCCCCATTCAGTAAGGGACCTACACCATCCCTGATCCTCTTCTTGTTACTGATATACTTGTAGAACCCCTTCCTGTTATCCTTCACATCTCTTGCCAGCTGCAACTCCAATTGTCCTTTGGCCTTTCTGATTTTATCCCTGGAGTCCCAAGCAATATCTTTATATGCCTCCCTAGTCATCTGTCCAAACTTGAACTTCTTGTAAGCTTCCCTTTTATGTTTCAGCTCACCGCAGAGTTCTCTGCTAAGCCACGCTGGGCGCCTTCCACATTTGATGTTCTTTTTGCACATCAGAATGTTATCTTCCTGTGCCATTAGCAGGGTTTCTTTAAAATACAGCCAGCTCTCTTGGATGCCTTTCCCCTTCAGATGAGCCTCCCAAGGGATCCTGCCCATCAGTTCCCTGAGAGAGCCAAAATCTGCTTTCCTGAAGTCCAGGGTGTGTATTCTGTTTCTTTCCTTTCTTCCTTTGATCAGAATACTGAATTATACCATCTCACAGTCACTGCTGCCCAGATTGCCATTCACTTCTACTTCCCCAATCAATTCTTCTTTTTGTGAGCAGCAGGTTGAGAGGTGCAAGGTCCCTAGTTGGTTCCCCCAGCATTTGTACCAGGCAGTTGTCTTCAGCACTCTCCAAAAACTTCCTGGATTGCTTGTGCACTGCAGTATTGCCCGCCCAGCAGATGTCAGGATAATTGAAATCCTCCATGAGAATCAGGGCCTGTGGTCTGGAAACTTCTGCTAGTTGTCCATAGAATGCCTCATCCATCTCCTCCTCCTGGTCTGGCAGTCTATAGCAGACACCCACCACGGCATCCCCCTTGTTGCACTCTCCTCTAAACTTAACCCATGGACTTTCAACCGACTTGTTTCCACTTTCATAATGGATCTCCGAGCAGTTATACAGCTCTTTTACATATAGCGCTACTCCTCTACCTCTTCTTCCCTGCCTGTCCTTCCTGAACAATTTATACCCATCCATGGCAGTGTTCCAGTCATGCAAGCTATCGCACCACGTCTCTGTTATTCCAATTACATCATAGTTCCTTGTCTGTGCCAGTACTACCGATTCTTCCTGCTTTTTTCCCAGGCTCCTTGTATTTGTGTACAGGCACCTAAAATACCGGGCTGATTGCCCTACTTTGCCCTGTCGATTATCTCTCTTGTTGCATCTTCCTCCTTGCATTTTCTCCTGGTGTCATCCTGCCCCACACACCTCAGGTATTGGGGCTTCATTAGGACAGGTATTGGGGCTTCATTAGGACACCTAAGACAATTATTTGATTCCCCCTTCACCCCCCAGTTCTGACTAGTCTCTCTTTTATCGCTGCTGTAAATTTGTAAATTGCTTAGCACAATGGGGCCCAAAATTGTGTGGAGCTTTTGAGGTTAGCATAACACAAGTAATAGATACTGTTATTGTAGACTGTTTGACAGGAATCAGGGATGAAAATTTGTTTGCTACTTAGGATAGTTTTTACACTGATGCTTATTTATTAACTTTATTTTCTGTAAAGTCATTTCAACTTCAAATATGTATTTGCTGCTCTTACAGAACAACCTTATAAAACACTCCCAGTGGCTGAATTTTAAGAAGGTTGGCAGTGATAACTGTTTTGATTATATTTATCTTGCATTAGTTGTAGATTTTGATCATTCAGTAATCTGATAGGCACTGTTCAAGCCATTGAAATTTCACAACATTGCTCTTAGTTGAATGACTCTTTTTACACTAACTGTACTAAGTGGCTAAGTACAGCACACACATTTATTTGTAAACTGAAAATGGAACTGGCAGTTGCTTTCACCCTGCATATGTGTGTTGATATATACACTTAAAACAAAACAAAAGAAAGAACTAAAATATAAATTGGGTTGTTACAGAAAACCACTTCCCAGAAGTGATTTGAATACTACCATATAATTCACTAAGAAAGCGGGTTTGAAAAGTACACACTTTCTGCTTTGGAGTTTGTGGCCCTTTTAAAATCCCAGATTAGAATTAACCGTTTAACTGCAAGTATTTTAATGAAAGGCACTGGAATCTTTGAAAATCATATCATTTTCATCGGGCTATCTAAATAATGCTTTGGGTGCCTGATTTTAGACATTCTAAATTTGAAAATTGTACGTAGGTGTGCATAATGTCTATTACTAGCTGCTGAACAAAGCACAGAAGGGGGATAATTTATCCACTTTGATAAGAATTTGTTATTTTTAATTCGTACAAAACATTAGTGTAATTTTATGTAATCTTCATACAATTATAAATATTTAACCAGGCCTGACACCATGCTTACTATTTAATCTACCACATGTTTAGCCTAGTTAAAATTTCTTAACCTGTTTTAACTTTCTTCACCATCTATAATTCTCAGTAAACTTTATTCAGGAAATTACACTGGTTTCCTGTGGACTATTTCTAGTTGCTCTTGGCTGAGAAAATTGCAAAGGTAACTGTGTTTTGAAATATAATTTAAAAAAACCCCCAAAACCTCACAAGGTGAGGGTTTACTAGGATCACAGTTAACGAATTGAGTGGTATAGTGTCCTAAGGCCGGCCAGGGTGAAGTAAATATTTTTATTCTGACTCTTGCCATTATTGCAGAGTGCTGTGGTTAGCCTTTTCTTTGGTTGAGATTAATGCAGGTGATCAATTGGATTGTGCAACTCCCATGATCTTCAGTTAATGATCCTCCTTTTTTGCATAGAATAAGTTTGCTTCCTGCTCCTGAAGAGGAAAGTCAGAACACAAGTGATATTCTGTTATTCAACTGGTAGGTTGGCTTATTTTAATTAGTCTGAAGCCAGTGTTTTAATCCTCTTTTAAAAATACCTGTTTTGATTCTGTTCTAGTTTAGGGAGCTGGAGCCAGAGAGGAAAAGCTTGGAATATTCTATTTGTAGCAGCTCTCTAGGTCTCAGCTGCCAAATCATTGTGTGAAGTCTGTTCAAGCCAGGAACCTCCTTACTGAGGCAGTAGCTTCTATTCTTCCTGCAGCTGAGCTGCTAGCAGCATACGGCACTTTGGCTAATGCTCAGCCACACGCCATCCTTTGCTTAACAGCATACTTTGGACAGGAAACGGAAAAGGTGGATCGAAAACTGGTTAGATCAACGGGCCTAGCGGGTAGGAATCAATGGCTCGATGTCTGGTTGGCAACCGGTAACGAGTGGAGTGCCCCAGGGGTCGGTCCTGGGGCCGGTTCTATTCAACATCTTCATTAATGATCTTGATGATGGAATAGACTGCGTGCTTAGTAAGTTTGCGGATGACACCAAGTTGGGGGGAATGGTAGATACTCTGGAGGGCAGGGACAGGATCCAGGGAGACTTGGACAAATTGGAACAGTGGGCCGAAAGAAACCTCATGAGGTTCAACAAAGACAAGTGCAAAGTCCTGCACTTAGGACGGAAAAATCCCATGCACTGCTACAGGCTGGGGCCCGATCAGCTAAGTAGCAGCGCTGTAGAAAAGGACCTGGGGGTTATGGTGGACGGGAAGATGAATATGAGCCAACAGTGTGCCCTTGTTGCCAAAAAGGCCAATGGCATATTAGGCTGCATCAGTAGGAGTATTGCCAGCAGATCGAGGGATGTGATAATTCCCCTCTATTCGACACTGGTCAGGCCGCATCTGGAGTACTGTGTCCAGTTTTGGGCTCCCCACTACAGAAAGGATGTGGACAAATTAGAAAGAGTCCAGCGGAGGGCAACAAAAATGATTAGGGGGCTGGGGCACATGACTTATGAGGAGAGACTGAAGGAACTAGGCTTATTTAGTCTACAGAAGAGAAGACTGAGGGGAGATTTGATAGCAACCTTCAACTACTTGAAGGGTTGCTCCAAAGAAGAGGGAGCTAGGCTGTTCTCGAGGGTAACAGAGGACAGAACAAGGAGCAATGGTTTCAAATTACAGCTGGGGAGGTCAAGGTTGGATATTAGGAAAAACTTTCTCACTAGGAGGGTGGTGAAGCATTGGAATGGGCTATCTAGGGAGGTGGTAGAATCTTCATCTTTGGAGATTTTTAAGGCTCGGTTAGACAAAACTCTGGCTGGGATAATTTAGGGGGAGTGGTCCTGCTTTTTAGCAGGGGGTTGGACTAGATGACCTCGTGAGGTCCCTTCCAACCCTATTATTATATGATTCTATGATGAGGTGTTTCAAGGCTTGCAGATTGATGCAAAAGGTAAAGAACAGCAGCTATGTTAGTAACTAAATAAGGTAAAAGCATGAATGTTCAGGATCAGCTGCCTTTGATGTTCTAGTCTCTGGGGACTTACAATTTGTACATCTTAGGAAAGGCAACATTAATTGTAAATAAAGCAAAATACTGCCTTGTTTTTGAATCTGCAAAAGCCCAGCTGTTAATTTGATACCAGTCAATAATTTGCATGTCATCCTTGCGCAGGGGCCGTTTTGTTGTTGTCCAAGATAGAAGTGACTTACTCTTGAACGTAGAATTTGTCTTTGTTTAGGGGTATGTTTTCATCTCAGTGGGTGAGGATTTATTTACCTAGTTTCTGTGACAGTATATTTTTCAACGTACAGTGTCTATCCTGGGAAATGGAGACTGTGAAAACTGGATCATCAGCTGAACACGAGCTCTCCATGTGACACGGTGGCCGGAATGGCTAATGCAATCTTTAGATGTATAAACAAGTGAATCTCAGGTAGGAGATTATATTACCCCTGTAATTGTTACAGGTGAGACTACTTTTGGAATGCTATGTCCAGTTCTTGTGTCAGTAATTCAAGAAGGATGTTGATAAGATGGAGGGAGTTCCGAGAAGAGCCATGAGAATAGCTGAAGGATTAGAAAACATGCCTCATAGTGACAGGCTCAAAGAGCTCAATTTATTTAGTTTAACAGAGAAGGTTAGGAGGTGACTCGGTCAGTCAGTAGTACCAATATAAGGAACAAATGAGAAAGTGTGAAAAGATGTGTGAGAAGTCGAAACTAGACAAATTCAGACTAGAAATAAGGCAGAAATGTTTTAAGCAGTGAGACTAACTAACTGTTAGAATAATTTACTTTGGGTTGTGCTGGATTCTTCATCACTAGCAATTTTTAAATCAAGATTGAATCCACTCTAGTTCAAGCAGGAATTAAGGGAAGTCCTTTGTGCTTTGTTGAACAGAGGGTCAGATTAGATACTCAGTGGTTCCTTCTGGCCTTATAATTTACTAATTTATACATGCTTCTTTTATATTTTAGACTTACAGGGTAATGTATGAGACCATGTGTAGACAGCCAACCCAACTTGAAGACCGGTGTACGAGAAATAATAGTTCAGGTTTTTCTCCCAAGGTATCCTAAACAAAAATTATCTCACATCTAAACTCAAATAAGAGGGGAGATGGTGAAAATAAATAAAAACCCAGAAAAGTTTTAACTGATAACAGCATCTGTAAAAGAAAAGGGAAGAATTTACTTTTTAGAGTAATGTGTTCTCCCCTTGTATTTCCCATATTGTAATATGTTCTCCCCTTGTATTTCCCAATGCAATCCTAAACTAACACATAACCATGTTGTAATGTTTTCTATGTTATGAATATGCAAAAGGAACATATGATGGTTGAATAAGCAACAGCATCTTGGTTAGAGTAGCTTTCTGGTCCTAGATTCTTGCACTCTGTGTCTCAAAGGACTTCATTTGTCTTGGAATTAGTCATATTGAGCATCTGATTTAGGGTGTCTTGAGGATATTCCTAAATTATTCTGGAGCATTGTCTTACACGTTGCACTAGATCATTTTATAAAACTGATTCTAAATGGATTGTTTTATTTTACAGTAAATTTCTTTGTGTCCCTTTTGCGAGCCTGTTAAGATGGGGTGGACAAAATTGGCTCATAGCTAGGTACTAACAATTTTACTTTTGGTCACCAGAGGGCACTCTTCTGTTACATTTCTGCAGTAGAACTAGGTGACAGGCTACTAAAATATAGATTTGTTGAGGCCTGTGATAAGATTGTTGTAGGTAAAATACTATTTTAGTATTTTACTGTATTCTGCCTCTGATTTCATCCGCAGCAAACACTTTTCTCTCATCTTACATGCTTCACTTGGATACATTTTCTTCACTATTCTTCTTGGGAGCAGCACATCTGCTCTAGCGGTCTGAGATCACCAACCCTTCAAAATTCTGCCTTCTCTTCTTCAGCCAATGTTGATTTAAGGCCTCATCTATACTAGAAAGTTTCGTCAGTGTAAGTTACATTGGTGTATGACTGATGAAGTTTGTATATTATTCATGTGTATGCATGCTGGGTGCTTCTGTTGACATTGCATATACTCAAGCTTGCTTCAGTGTAAAATGCAGGGCACCATGGGTAGGTATTGCAGTGTTATCATCTGGCTCTGTGACTTGAGATGTTTTTTGTAGTGTTTTGTAGGATACTGTTATATTCAGGATTTCAGTGAGGAAGACAGATGTTGGAACTCAATAATTGTATGCTAAATTATAGTTAAGTCATTGCTGCTGTTCATCGAACAGCTTCCCATGGTGGATTGCTGCTTTTGGGCCTGAGAAGCTAGTGCTGATTGGTGGGGTTGCACTGTAGTGCAGGTTTGGGATTTTAGATGCAAAAGGCCATGGTCCTATATCTGTGTGCCAAGCTTACCTCAAACCAGTAGTGCAGGGACATCAGAGCAAGAACTGCATCAACAGTGGAAACGCAAGTGGTAATTGCAGACTGGAAGCTTGCAGCATTAAACTGTTGGTCAGTGGGCAAGCAGTGTGGAGTGAGAAAATTCACAGTGAGGGCTGTTGACATCCTAGAGTGTAAGGCCATTAAGTGTCCTGCTACACAGCACTCTGACTCTGGGTAATATACAGCGGGAGTCAGCAACATTTAGTAAGGCATGTGCCTTAACACCCCCTCCCCCCAGTTCCTCTCCCAGGGCTGGGACATGGTGGTGGCGAGGTATGAGCGGAGCCCGTGGTGGAAGTGTTGGTGGGGAGGGAGGTGGTGTGGGACCTGGCAGTGGCAATTTTCCTGCTGCCCTAACCGTTTCCTGACCGCTGGGCCCCACGTGGGAGAGGGAAGAGGTGGGGTGGGGCCAGACCGTATTGATGGCGGGGGGCAGGTGGGAACAAGCAGGAGAGGCGCTTGGAGCCAGGGGTTCGCACATCTCTGGCCAGGACTCTGGCATTGTGGTCAAACTGGGTGTGCGTGCAATCTTTGACATGCCTACCTCAGGTTTCCTATTCCTGATATATAGGAAGAAAGGGGATGGGTTTGCAGCAATGGCATATAAAGGGCATGTATCTTCCTTTTCTAACACGAGCCCACTTTGCCAATAGTGCTTTTAGGGGAGTCGGCCGACCCTTTCATTCTCTGGCTCATGGCTATACTCCGGAAACTAGGAATTAGCACAAAGGAAGAACTCAGCTACTGGTTTGGCAGGTGCAAAATAACTACTGGATTTGCTTTTGGTAGTTTGAAGGGTTGCTGATGGTGTTGACTCACTAAATTACATCTCAGCAAGAAAAATGTGCCCATGCTTATGTTACGTATTTTTACATACTGTATATTATCTATAAGGTGAAGGGGAGAAAAGCTGCCGTTAGGGTTGGAAGGGTGAGGTGGACCAGCTGTCTGCTGATTTTGAGAAGCGAGATGCGAAGACTATGAGAAGAACCAACTCATGTGCAATGAGGGAGACCTTAGAAGACTCCCTTTTAACAGTCATCCACAGTGGTGTTATCTATTAAGTATGAGTGGGTCTTTGCTTCCTGCTTTGAATTCTTTAATGTTTCATGTAAATTAATACAGATCGTCTGAGTTTTCAAAAGTAGAATTTTATTGTGATCAAAGAAGCAGGGAACAAAATTAAACACACAGTTACAAACTTCTACCAACTCTATAACATAAGCCATACTTTACTTCCTTTCACTTTGGATTTTAAACAGTCAATGTTTATGCCCAGGTAGATGGCACTGTTGTGATGCCTGGCCAGGGAATACCTGGACTGAATGCTCACGGTCTCGTCACATTTCCATCTCAACCAGGACATCTTTGTCAATCTTCTTTCCAAAGCCTCCCATGTCCATTGAGGAGAGACATCTGCATGTTTTTGACATCAGGAGAGCCCTAGCTTTCCACATTGAGAGAACCCAACCCTTCCTTCATTCCACATAACTTTTCATTGCAATTGCTGGATGAAGAGACTTCCGGTGTCATCGCAGCTAATCTAAAGATGGTTTACAGCTTGTATTCAAACTTGTTACAGACAGGCAAGCGTTGCGCTTCCAGCATCCCTGACAGCCCACTCAACAAGGGCTCAGGCATCCTCAGCAACCTTCCAGGCACATATCCTAATACAGGACATCTGCAGAAAGCTTCTACCTGGTCATCAATACATACTTTTGCACCTCACTATGCCAAAATGCAGAAAACTCAGGATGACTCTGGCTTTGGCAGAACAGTGCTACAAATGTCCATGAACTCCTGCCTGTCTCCAGGGATACTGCTGGCAAGTCATGTAATTGGGAATGAACATAAGCAAGCACTTGAAGAAGAAAGCACGCTTAATTACTGCACAACTGTTCTTTAAGATATATTACTCAGGTCCATTCCACACAAGCCCTCCTTCCTCTCAGTTGGAGTTCTGGCAAGAAGGAACTGAGAGTGAGGGGGCTGGCAGCGCTTATTTGCAGGTGCATGTGCACGCCTCTGCAAGGGGTACTAGAACCGGCCTTACAGATACCAAAAGGGGAAAAATTTCCAGCACCAGTGCATGTGAGGCACATACATCTAACTGGGAATGGAGACGAGATGAGCAACAAGTCTTGAAGAACAACAGTTACAACATAAGTAACCGTTCTTTGCTGCTGTCCCAAAGCCTCCTGGGCCCATGTGCCACAACCCTGTTTACTGCAATAGTACCATCTGAACTCGTCAGAGTGGTGTGGGAAAATCTCTTGTGGTGGAAGGAATGAGGCAAACTGCCTTCTCTAGAAATCTTCAGGAGAGGGCTGCAGAGCACTTCCTTGAAAGTTTCATTGAGATCTCTGAAGAACAAAAGTCACTCTTATTCAGATAGATAAACAAAATACTTTACAGGACCTCCTTCCCTAGCCCAATTTCCCCCCCCCCCCCCTTCCCCAAATTAAGTGCTGACTCTGTTTTTTCTATCTATACCCCAGCAATTTTCAGAACTCAAAATCAAGGTTTTCCTCAGTTTGATACCAGATGGAGTACACTGCCAGCCTATACTGGCTTATGTCAATGACCAAAAATCAAAATAAAAGGAAAATAAACAGTCTTACCTGAGAGTCTCCAGTGAGAATTTCCACCCGTCTTCCAGCAGGGTTAAAGCAGTCTGTCTCCCATGTTGTCTGAATGCCCTTATGAGACAGTTTAGGAATCTCTTGGCTTTTACCACCATTCTTTGGTTATGAATGAGGCAGAGTCTGTTATGGCATCATCAAGCCATCTGCTTTCAGTCAGATTTGGGAGCTGCCTGGTGCCCCTTTGGTAGAAGAAAGACAGTCTGCTTCCTTCTGGGTCCCCCAGGCCACTTTCTTCCCTTGGAAACCCCTTGTTTGACCATATTCTTGGGGGCAGTATACGCCCTTTACCTGACTCCTGCTGTAGGGAATTAATCCCTTCCATTTCTCATGAAGTGTAGTGTATGTACAGTGGATCACAGGGGCATTAAAATATAAATAATACTTTGGCTGAAGAAACATAACACAAATGTAAAGTTCTGTGGTTGGAGTTCTGAGTGCCTGCACTAGGAAATCTTTTTTTCTGACTAGCTGGACCACCAGTCTCCACATCTGGAGTTCTTTTTGTCTCCTATCATAACATAGAATTGAGAGAGAGACTTACTAGGACATTTTGTCCATTCTCAGTCAAACAAATGGACTTATAAGGCTCAGCCTGCCTGCTGAGAAGCAGAGAGGGGAGTGCCAGAAGAAGCAGAAGGCAATTCTGCCCTTTGAAATGGTGAATTTTTGCTACATCTGGCACAGAAAGTGAGTCGTGAAATAAAACAGCACAGAGAATCAACTTGCATGAGAACAATTCTTGAATACTTAAAAAGCACTTTAAAAATAACAATACACAATGATCTAAATTGCAGCAGATAGCAAAATGGTCTTTTAGGTCAAGATTTGCAGAAGTGGCTAGTGTGCTTCCAGTTTTGCATGTCAAACTTGAATTCCTTAGATCTGTACACACCTGCTCTGGTCAAGAAGCACTATCAGTCACAGGAGGTACACTTAAATTCTGCTGCTCCTTTTTGGCAGGACCTATCAAAAAAGATCCAGGGGTTCTAGGGATAAGCACCCACCACCTGCTTCTTTGGCTCTGGCTCCAGGCTCCTCAGAAGATCCAGGAACATCAAAACCAGGATTTTGATGGGCCAATGAAGATCAACATACCAGTCTCCATCTCTCTAGCCCCAAACCTTTGCAAACCGTGAGCCCCAGTTGTGCGGTGTTTGGTCATGGTTTATTTCAGATTGTTGAACCTTGAGCACTGAGGAAATGGGATATGCATTCCAATTTGTTTCTACTCCTCCCTCCCTGTCCTCCTTCAGGGACCAGGGTCATGTGAAATTCCATATCCAGGAGCTCTTCACAAAGGATATTACATTTGGTCTCAGAAGAGAAAGGGTTTTATTCCCAATGTTTCCTAAATCGAAATGCAAGGGGCGGGGATGGGGTGGGGACAGGGAGGAAGGGGGGAATCGCAGACCAGTTTTAGACCTATGTCAACAAATCCTTAAAAGATAAAGTTTTGTATCATCACCCTACCTTCCTTTCCTGGATACTTGGGACAGTTACGCTACCTTGACTTAAGAAGCCTACTTGGAAAATGGAAATCAAACAAGCTCACAGGCAGTACCTTTGATTTCTGGTATGTCAAAATTCATCACCAGTTCTCTGTACTGCCTTTCAGCCTGACAGCAGCTTTAGTTATTTATGGAGGTTTGGGTAGTAATAGCTACATTCCTCCAAAGATCGAGTCTGCAGATTTGCTCCTACCTAGGTGACTGACTTATCAAAGGCTGGTCCAAACTTTAAATGTTGAGCACAGCTGCTCTGATCCAGTCAATGTTCAATACTCTGGGACTGTTAATCAACACAGAAAAATCTCTCCTCTCCCTGGTCCAGAGGGCCAAAGTCTTTCTTTTGCATTCCAGGTTCCAAGCAATTTGATCAATTGTTACGGAGTTGAAGGCTTGCCCAGGCACAACACAAACCTGTTTGAGGCTTTTGGGTCACATGGTCTCTTGTGCCCACATGGTTCAATATGTGAGATTCCCAATTCTGAGCTCTGCAGCTCTCGTTGGTATAAGTCTACTTGCTAAGCTGCTGTCAGTTAGACTCCAGTGATAAGATTACCCTCCTACATCCAAATGTGTGTATACATTCCATTTGCCCACCCACAACCAACTCTCACGCTAGTGACAGATGCTGTGGCTCTGGGTTGGGGAGCCCACCTGGGTTCTCTACAGATGCAAGGCCTGTGGTCCTCAGAGAACACATCCGTGTCAGAATTGAAAGCTGTCAGATTTGCATGCCAAGTATTCCTATTGCAGATTTGGGGAAGCAGCCTGTCAGTCTTCCCAGACACCACAGTGGCAATGTTTTACTTCAACAAGCAGCGGGGAGTTCACTCTTCTCCACTCCATCAAAATGCAGCTCTACTCTGGAAGCTCTGCATTGCTAACTCAATATAGCTAACAGTAACTTACTTGCCAGGCATACGGAACAAGCTAGCAGATCACCTGAGCAGATTGGTTATGGGTCACTGCAAGTGTCTCTATGCCCATATGTGGCCAGATGCAACTTCCAGCCATGAGTGTTTCCTCAAGTGGACCTATGTGCAACAAAGTCCAACAGAAAATGTCAGCAGTTCTGCTCCTTGGAGGGGATGGGGAGTGTTCACTGCCCAGGGTCCATAACTGGATCCTTTTTACTGATGTTGTCAGGCAGATTTCTCCAAGCTTTTCCATCAATCCTATTTACTCACAGGATTACTAAAGATAAGAGAGGGCTTAGGCCAGTCATACTTGTAGCCCTAGTATTGACCCATCAGCACTGGCTCTCCACTCTCCTATTGCTGTCAGTGAAAACTCCAGTTCAGTTCCACTAGACTTGGTCCTAATCTCACAGGATCACAGTCTCTTACTCCAAGCATACAATCTCTTCCCTTTTAGCTGCATGGATGTGCCATGGTTAGATGCCAAAGAGCAGGCTTGCTTGAAAGAGGTTCAAGCCTTCTACAAGAGCTACTTCCCTTGCTAAATGGAGGAGTCATCTATCTGGTCTCTCCAGTATGAGGTATCACCAGCGAGCTCTTCAATTCAACATATTCTGGACAACTTGTTATTCCTGAAACACCAAAGTTTGCCAGTTAGTTTAATCAAAGTATGTTTGGCTGCTGTTGCAGTGTTCCATGCTAAAGTGAACAATTGCTTTATTTTCTCCAGTGACATGTTCATAAGGTCTTTAAAGAGCCTAGTCAGCTTATACCCTTTTACCCTATAGGATCTGAATTTAATACTGTCAAGACTTGTGGATTCCCTCTTTGAACTGTTGGCTACCTGATTGCTGCTGCATCTGTCAGTGAAAGTGGCCTTATTCGCCATTCCCTTGGCCAGAAGAGTAAGGGAGATGTGGGCATTAATGATGGGACCTCCGTGTACTTCATCCCAAAGATGGTTTTTCTTTCCACATCAGCCAAATAATTATTTGCCAGAATTCTACCCAAAATCACATATGACCAGGGAAGAAGAGTTTTTGCATATATTGGATGTCAGAAGAAAGTTTGTGTTTCACCTGGACAGAACCAGACACTTTCAAATATCATTCCAGCTGTTCGTACAGTCGTAGACCGAGTAAGAGGTCAGTCAGTCTGTACCCAGAGAATTTCTTCTTGGATTGTATCCTGCATATGCATGGGCTATAACTTGGCTAATGTTGCTCCACCTGATAGTCACAGCTCATTCAATGAAATCACTATCAGTTTCTGTCCCTTTCTATCTCAAGTTCCAAACACAGGCATTGGTAGAGCAGCAAACAGGTCCTCAGTCCACACAATTGCCTCTCACTGTGTTGTGCCCAAGACTTCAGAGGAAATGCTACAGTGGGACAAGCTGTCCTCTAACCTTTATGGAAAGAGACTCTCTAATCCAACCTCCAATCTTACAGTTTGAATCACCAAGAATGGAAGGCACATGGGCAATCAGTTGAAAAAGAAGAAATGGTAACTAATGTGTGCAGTAACCGTTGTTCAAGATGTGTTGTATATGTCCATTCCATAACTCACCCCCTACTTCTCTTCATTGGAGTTACAGCAAGAAGGAACTGAGCGAGGGCGGGGGGGCGTGGTCTCTTCTCTTTATATCCACAGCAGGGAGAGCTTGAGCTGGCCAAAGGGCGCCACTGAGGAAAAAAGTTTCAACTGCCATAAAGGGGGCTTACCAACACTGAGTGGAACTGGTGTGTAACATGTTTTGAAGAACAACTGTTACAGATACTGTCATCTTCAAAACTACTAAACTGATTTTCTTGAATGAGTGATCATTTAGATCTCTATCTACAGCCAGGTTTGAACTTTGATTGCAACTGAGTGTTAAATAAATGCATTTCAACCATTTTTTTTTTTTTTTTAAAGTTTCCAGAAAAAATCACCTTTTGTGCTGGGACCTAACATATAAAAATTTAATCAAAGGATTTTATTCATGGAAGTTGAGTGGGGCTCTTTTGTCTTGTGTCAGGTATTCCAGGATTTCCTGCAGTGTTCAGGACCGAAGTGACTTCTTTACACTGCCAGGGCCTCTTGCAGAGGCGCGAGCTGGACAGGGAAACAGTAGAGCAGTACAGATCCTTTTTGAAAAAGTCAGTTGAATAACAAATCTTTGTTCAAAACCTTAATAGCATGTGCTTCCTGTGCATATTATAATAGGTAAAAATGGTGGTACATCTCTGTAAATACTGGTTGTATCTGACTGAATGTTTGTAGTCTTTTGAATAGGTAGAGAAAACAATTTATTTTGTTTCTTTCCTTGCCTTTTTGGAATATTAACCAACATGTAAATTGCAATGTGAATCTAGAAGCACCACATCTTAATCTGGAAGCATTTGAAAAATAACATGGAAACATGTAGGTAACATATAGATAGCTTATCTGTATCTTTAAAATTGTTCATCCAGTGTCTGTTTTTAATACACTTACACTATATATATATGTCTTTGACATGACAGTTAATTTTCTTTAAAATATTAAACCAAAGAACACACAACTGCACAGTACTTCCATCTTTGGTTTCAAATGCCCTTGTTAGCAGCAAATCTTTGGAGTGCTTTTGTAAAAATGACAGATACCAAGTAATCGTGGATTTGACTGTAGCTGAGAGGTAGCATCTGTTCTATGACTGACCCATTATTACTGTACTGTGACGGAACAGGCTGCAAGTTGAATGGATGGCTTGTTATATGCTATGGCCTCAGGGAGCTGCCTGCTGTGTCGAATGCTGCTGTCCTAATGTTTCTGATTCTGCCAGTGAAATGGAGTGCAAGTAATTTAAAAAAGCAATAGGTTAAATCTCCCAGTGTCTCTTCCCCACCCCCACCCCCCATGTTGCTGTGTTTTCCCTATAATTTCTTAATGAACTTGCTTTGCCTCAAGGGAAAAAACTGAGCTAATTTTATTTGCTTATCTTACTTAATACTTGTGTTGCTGGCTCCCCCTGATTTTTCTTTGACATGGAGATTCTGTCACTGCATATTCATCTCAATGTCTAATTTGGTCATATGTAATCTCCAAGTTGTTTACAATTGAAATTTTTAAGTACCCTTTTTCTCTTCTTCATCTTTCTACTTAAATTCCATTTTAAAATAAAATGATTTGTTTAAAACTAAAAGCAGGGATGCTGATTTAGTTGAACAAGTAAATACTTTAAAAATGAAATTATTTGTATTACTGTAATGCTTAGGAGCCCTGCTCATGGACCGGGATCCTATTGTGGTAAGTGCTGGACAAACAGGATAGAGATGGTCCTTGCCTGAAGGAACTTGCAGTGGGGCACGGTACAATGAAACAATGACAGTATTGGTCACAGCACACTAGCAGCCCCTAACTGTTGTCTGGTGTTTTTGTAGGCATTACAACAAAGGACAGTTTTGAACAGAGATTTGAAAATGGGTAATGAGGTCGCTTTGTGGTTCTTAATGGGGAACAACTCCCAGTCATGAGGAGCCTTGAACTTGTGTGCATTATTGAAAGTTCTGCTTCTGAAGGAGTGGTGATGGTAAAAAAAATATGTAACACTGTATGTGGTGCTAAATTAAATAGTAAACAGGACTTAAGCAGCTAAAAATAATTAAGTTATCTAGGACCATGTGAAAAGTTTGCTCTGTTGGTCCATGTTGGCTGGGCAGATAAATAAATTTGTTAGTCTTTAAAAGTGCCCCAGGACTCCTTGTTTGTTCAGATAAATTTAGAATCCTATGGCGTTTCTTGAAAAGAACAAGCAGTATATAATCCCTGTTTCATGGTGAATATTCCATCTTTATAAAACATGTTCTAACATTTATCGGCAAACATTTTCTATTTTTCAGAGAAAGATACTGCACTCTCTTAGGTCCTATTCTTCTTGTTATCCTGTCAGCTAGCTCTGGATATCAGGGACGGGCTCATGACTTCTTTCTAATTACCTTTTGCTCAAATCAAAATACCACATAAAAAGATTAATCCATTTTGCTCTTCTGTTCTGTATAGTTTCTTATACCACACATCACTGTAATCTGAGTACCTTTCAATTAGTGTGTTCAGCAACGTGATTGACATCTGTCATGTCATGTGTGTTCTCTTAACCCAGGGGTCGGCAACCGTTGCCAACCCTCTGTTGGCCCCTCCTCCCCGACCCTCAGCAAGTGCCAATGGCGCCTCTGCTGGAAAAAAGTGGCGTCAGCCTGAAAATTTGGCGGCAGTGACGACTGCAGTGGGACATGGGTCCCCAGACATATTACAGAAAGAAGCCGCCTGGAGTGGCTTCTCCCTAGGCATGCTACCAAGAGGAGCTGATCTGGGTGACTGCTTTCTGTGGCTTGCCTGGGCACCCTGCCCCAGCCACCACAAAGAGGAGCCACTCTAGATGGCAGCTTTGCAGAGTGCCTGGGGACACCCTCCCGAGGCATACCACCGAAAGGAGCTGTCCAGAGTGGCTTTTGGTGGCAGGTGCGGCAGTTTTGGCAGTGTCACAGAGAGCACTGAGTGCCACTCCTAATGTGCTTGAATGCCACGCCTAGCACGTGCCGGAGGTTGCTGATCCCTGTCTTAACCTCTCCCCGAAAGCAGAAAAGTGTGCAGAAGAGTGTCTGGTTTTTGGAGGATTTTTAAGACTAATGACATTGCAATATATTTATTTGAGCAGTGTTTCTCCAACCTTTTGTGGGTCATGACACACTTGGCAGCATATCATGACCCTACAGGACACAGCAGTCCACCCATCCCAGACCGAATACAGCTATCCACCCGGCTCTCCACAACACACTTATCACTGTGTGGCAACACAGAAATGTGTCCCAACACCGTGGTTGAGAACCACTGTATTAGAAAAAAGCAGGTCTCGCATATGGACTGGAAGCCGGTGGGGTTTTTTGATAGACCTTGGTTCCTGGGGGAGTTCATTCCATTACAGTGAATTTGAGAAGTACTCTCTCCCACACAGATGAGCTTTTCCCTTATTGTAGGAAGGTGAACTGCGCCTGAGGAGCAAAGTTGTTGACTATGGTCTTCATCCTGGAGCTTTAGGCAGTTTTTTAGATGGCTAGGGTCTCAAACCCAAGCTCTTAGTCTTTGTACAGAAAGTATTCAGTGGGGAGAGGATTGCATTACATTGCAATGGTTGAAGGCCCAATCTTATCTTTAAAGAGAGAGATTCATACATAGGATCTAAATTAAAGAGAGATCTCTTTTACAGTGGGAGCCTATATTTCTGTAAGGAACTCA
The DNA here is from genome assembly GCA_007922175.1 of Pelusios castaneus. Lineage (NCBI taxonomy): Eukaryota > Metazoa > Chordata > Testudines > Pelomedusidae > Pelusios > Pelusios castaneus. The sequence goes on along the minus strand of ML685910.1, from coordinate 462,443 downwards.
CAATCTTTCTCAAGTCCTTTTCTTGGGAAATTAGCAATAGAAGAAATATGATCTGAGCAGTTTGAAATTTAAATACATATAGAGAAGAAACAAAGTGTTTTATTCTGGTAATCAAAACTAAGAGCTATAGTAGTTTGCAAGGAAAGTACACCTTTAAAAGAGTATGCTTGTTTTAAAAGAAGGTGATTTATATAATATAATACAAGTTTATTATCTATTTATGATTTTCTCTGATTAAATGTAGAGCATTCTCTAAGATTGTTAGTAGGAATCGTTGCTATTACTTTTATAAGAAATATGTTACCAAAAGGAAGCTTGTCATGCTCTCAGTGGAGTTAGGAACTGGTGAATGCTGATCTTGTAACACTGTCTTTCGGTAAGAGTACTCTGCCTTATTTACTTTGGCCAGCAGCATATTTTTACCTTTCTGATTCTACCTTTGATAGCAAAGCCTGCAGTCCAAAAGTTTTTCTGTTCCCACAGGATATATAACAATATTTATTTAAAACTGCATTCCTGTTAGTTCATCTGTGAAGCCAAATTCACAAAATGTAGCAAACCTGCAGATTAAACAGGAAATGGGTTAGGAGAGCAATGTATACCTTTTCACTGGGAAATGCAGATAGAATAGTTATGTAGTATTTAAAAAGGTATTTTCTATAAACATTTTTATTTTCATTTTTAATATTGTAAGACATACTATCTCATCAGCTAAAATGAAATTTTGTTTTGGTGGTTTTTCAGGACTGTTTTATGCCTGGGACTTGTATGTGAAGGCTAAAATCAAGGTCTGACACAGATGTATTTCAGCCTTTGTAGGAAGTAATAGTATTGACCACGTGTTGTGCTATGCTGTGTAACCACACACAACCCCTGGCAGTGGAGGGGAGAATGGGGGACCCAGGTGTGGGTGGAGGGAGTGGTTGGGGGGCTACAGGGAGCTCTTAGAATGAGGGTTGTGTGTGGTGCAGAGCATTCCTGAAATAGGAGGAGTTGGGAATGTGGCTCAGAGGGAACTTAGTATGGGGGGGAGAGGGGGAATAGAAAAATGCAAAGAGCCTATGATATGTGCAACGTGCTTAGCCTATGGATGTAACAACGTAGTAGTTTCTCCTTACTACACAGTTGAGAGAGAACTTTAAGGGTCTGTCTAGACTGCAGCCAAGGGTGTGGCTGTGACATATCCAAGCTAGCTTGGGTCTTGGTACAGTGGAGCGAGATGCCATAGTGCAAACTCGAGTGAGGACGAGCCGAATAAGTAACTGCCCAGGGTTCCAGGTGGGCTTTTACAGTTTGTGCTGCCATTGCTCCACTCTTCTGGGATCCAGACTAGCTAGATTAAGGTGAGCTTGGATATGATTTCTCAAGCTGCTGTCTAGATGTACCTAAGACTTCTGATGATGAAATACTCTTGCCTATAATGGTCTAGTCATCTTTCAGCCTTACAATGCTTCAGAACCAGTATCAAAATATTTGACTGATGCTATCCTTCAATAACTATAAACAAATAACTTTTTAAAATTGGTAGCAACCTGAACATCCTGAGGACAATTCATTGAAATGCTCAGTAATGAAACAGACACCCAAATCTTACAGGAAGAGTTTGGACTTGTGTGTAAAAGCTCAAAGAAAAAAAAAAACAGATAAGGAAAATTTCCCCATCTCTCTTCACTTTCTTATACTGTCCAACAGCTGGCATCTCCCAAAGAGATTAATCACTGAAGTATGGGCATCCTTTGACAGCCTGAAGCACTTTCTGAAAATGTCACAGCTGAATAGGTTTGTGCAAATCTTTTTAATAATGGTTGACAAATGCATGAGCAGAAGCTCAGGAAGTGGCTTTGAAAATATTGTTTAAAGATTCTTTCTGCTCTTGAGGGTCCCATTCGGAGTGCAGAGTGAGCTTTAAAAGTTTCTCATTCTTTTTCTCTTTTGCTGCAATGTTAACCTCTTTGACCACTTCCTTAATCCACAATGGAGGATTTAGAGGCTGCTTGACCTTTAAGTTATGGTGCTGGCTGAAAAGTCTGACTGCCCAAACTGATATCTTTGTATCCAAAGTATATAAGGCCCTGTGGACAACCTCTAGGCAATGTAGCCTTTTCTCTTTAGAATTCTTAGGTTTGAGACAGAAAATGGCTAGAGGGATTTCTAGGTTCTGGTGAAAGACTGTTTTGGGGGCCTGAATTCTAGCACAACCCTTAGCCAGACTTTACAATGAAAAGTCATATGACTGCTTATGGAAAGGGGCCTACAATCCCCTATTCCTGTTACTCCCAGTAGAAGACCCAGAGAAACTTTTTTGGTCAGAAGTTCAAATGAGGGAACTATGGGAACATTCAGGATCAAGTTCAAGACCCATTTGTGAAACAGAGAACTAACTATAGTCTCAGCTTAACTTTTTTTTGCATCTAGAGGCTTGGAAACATCATGCTGGCTGTCTGAGAGAGCATCTGTGGGGCTTCTGAATGCTGCAATTGTTGCTGCTTGAATTCTACTGGAACTAGCACTCAAACCTAAAATTATCTTGTTGAAAATCTGGTATGATTTGCATTATGGTCTTGATCAGCATTTTGTCACGCCAGCTTACAAAGGTTTTTTAAACACTAATGTATGCTTTAGAAGTGATGGGCTTGTTTGACAACAGAATCATAATAGAGATCCTTTCATCTAGTAAGCCCCCTTTCAGGTTCTTTCTTTTTACAGCAAGGCCAGAAACATACAGAGTGTGCTGGCTCCTATGTTGCATGCATAGGTATCGGATTACTAGCTGGAGAGGAAGGGGCTACAGACATGATCACTAGTTCTGGGTACCATGGCTGCCTTGGCCACTCTGGTACAAGTATTAAGGCTTCTCTTGACTAGGGAGGTGGTGGGGAGAGGGCAGTGGATTGGGGCTCAAATGTCGGTTCTATTTGTGACTCAGCCACTAGTGGGTGACATTGGGCAAGTTACTTCACCTCTCTGTGCCTCTGTTTCCCCATCTGTAAACTGGGGATAGTAAATCTGACCTCCGTTTGTAAAGTAAAGGTCTGCTAATGAAAAGCCATGTAAAAGAGATGGTGGTATTTTCTGGTAGTTTTCTGTAGAACATGGGTGTGAGTGAGTGTACACGAATTTGGATGCTCTAGAAATTCTGTAGCTCTTGTTTTGCTTGCAGCTACTGATGATTTTTTTTTCCCTTGGACACATGGTTATAGATGACAACCTTAATCCTGGCACTTCCTAAATGCTGGATGCATGGAATATCAAGGATTCATGGCAGTTCATGTTATGAGCAGAAGTAAGACCACTTGTGCAAAGCAAAACAGTTTCTCTTCCTGTAGTATCTTGTCTTACCCTAACACATAAGATGTAGGGACTCTGTCTGCGTGGGGACCAAAGCCCTTTAATATGGCTGTAGCTGGCATAGGTCAGCTGACTCAGCCTGGGGTTGTGGGGCTAAAAATTGCTGGGTAGATTTTTGGGCTTGGGCTGGATTCCAGCTAGTGGCATCCTCCATTTTTGCAGTGTTCCTGAACTCAGGCTCAAGCCTGAGTCCAAACAGCACACCAATTTTTCTGGCCTAGAGCCTGAGCTTGAGTCAGCTGACCTGGGCCAGCCATGGGTTTTTAACCCATGTGTAGACATCCTTAGCATTCTTACAGCCTTTCTTCTTAGTCTTCACAGCCCTTCCCAGTTGAAGCTTTTCCCTAGCTGTCTTCAGCTCCCTGCAAGTGAGGCCTCTCCGGCCTTCTGCTGGACACGTGCTGTGAGGGTGCCTCTTTACCTCACTCCCTCAGTCTTTCCTGAGTGTGTCTTCTCTGCTTTCCTGCCTGAATGTATGTCTGTACAGAAAAGGAAAAAAAAAACCACCCACACCAAACACAAGAACCAGCCAACTCAAGCTGCAGGGCAGTTCTCTTGCTATATGGACAGCTGGGCTTGGCCTGGAGCTTGGGCTCTAAGGACCCTGCAGGGAGAGAAGATTTCAGAGCCTATACCTGGAAGGCTGTACAACAATGGAGCAGCCCCACAGTTCAAGCCCTGCGAGCCTGAGCTGGCTAGCACAGGTCAGCTGTGGGTGCCTAGTTGCTGTGTAGACACACCCTATGAGTCATGAGGTTTTATTTACAATTTCCTATAGGGACATGATTGGTAACAGGCATGTGATCTACATTACAGCTCCCTGTTTTAATTGCCCCATAGATGGGGGAAGCACATATACTTAAAGCACAGTGCTCTATTACAAGCTTCCTTGTATAGATGCATTATGATACAGCCTTCAATTACATGATCACATGCTTTTTTCCAAAAGAGCATGCAGAGAAAGGTGAAATACGAGTGGGTGTCCCGACGCCTCACCCCATGTGGCAATTTCCAACCATCATTCCGGCCAGACATTGGTCAGCGTATGAAGCTTCGCCAATGAAGATGTCAAGTAACATAACAGAGATGACTAGTAGGAGGGATGAAAGAGAGGAAGAGGAATTACAAGTGGAATCTTGGACAGCTGACTAGGAAGGAGTAAAAAATATTGCTTGCTTGTTTGAAATCAGGAAGGCAAAAGCACAATTGGAGTTGCAGCTAGCAAGGGATGTGAAGGGTAACAAGAAGGGTTTCTACAGGTATGTTAGCAACAAGGAGGAGGTCAGGATAAGTGTGGGCCTCTTACCGAGTGGGGGAAGAAACTTAGTGACAGATGAAGTAGTAAAAACTGAAGTATCCAGAGCTTTATTTTGCCTGTCTCTTCACAGACATCATTTCCCAGGCTACTGGTGCTTTAATCAATGTTTATAGATTGCTATGGAGCCCAATGGGTCAACAGGGGTTACAGTAGACATGAAGCTGGATATGAGTCAACAGTGTGCCCTTATTGCCAGGAAAACGAACATATATTCAGCTGCGTTAGTAGAAGCATTGCCAAGCAGATTGAGTGAAGTGATTTTCCCCCTCTGTTTGGCAGTGGTGAGGCCATATCTGGAGTATTGTGTCCAGTTTTGGGGTCCCCCTCCCCACTACAGGCAAGATGTGGCAAAATTGGAGAAAATCCAACAGAGGACAACAAAAATGATTGTGGCTCAAGCACATGACTTAGAAGAATAGGCTAGGGTACTGGTCTTATTACTCTGCAGAAGAGAAGAATGAGGAGGAATTTGATAGCAGCCTTTCCTACCTAAAAGAGCTGTCCCAAGAGGCTGGAGCTAGGCTCTTCAGTGGTGGCAGATGACAGAAGAAGGAGCAATGGCCTCAAGTTGCAGTGGGGTGTTCTTGGTTAGATATTAGGAAAACTTTTTCACTAGGAGGGTGGTGAAGCACTGCAATGTTACTTGGGGAGGTGGTGGAATCTCCATCCTTTCAGGTTTTTAAGGCCCAGCTTGACAAACTATGGCTTGGAGGATTTAGTTGGGGTTGGTCCTGCTATGAGCAGGAAGGTGGACTAGATGACATCCTCGTTTCTTCAAACCCTAATCCTCAATGATTCTGTCACTGAACTTCCGTGTGCCAGAGGTCTCCATCTGTAAAATGGGGATAATAATGCTTTCCTATTCCACAGGGATGTTATTAAAATAAGGATTATGAATTATTTTGAGATGTACTGATGAAAAGTGCCATACAAGAAATAGGTAGTATTATTGCTTACTAAATTCAATGCGAGTTGGTTGCCTAAATCCTTGAAGATCCCAGTCTTCATTATTTGTGACAGTATTCACAGAACATGAAAAGATTCTGAGATTATTTTGGGATACTGTCACTGATATCCTCTAAAAAACCCTCCTAGGGATTTTTCTTGCTTTCCTTTTCTATGACACTTCTTTATAATTGCTATGATGTATTGGTGCCTCAGTCAGTTTTAAATTAAACTAAACCCAAAATGAGTCACCCAAAGGAATGACTCAGTAACTACGCAACTGAGGCTTTGAGTGCAATGAACTAATTAATTATTTAAAGTATAATGAAAAGGAGGGCCTTTCTGAATGCCCTGAAGATGGCCAAGCTTTAACAGCATTGGATTGAATAGGTTTCCCAGGCAAGAGAAGTCTGGTAAAAATTCCCCATTGGTATCAGGACTGAAAACATTTTCCCAACAGGTGGTTAACGGTAATTATGGGTGTGGCAGTGTGTAAGGCAATGCGTCCAACAGCAGACCTTCTCATTGTCCATTTAATCCCAGATATGCACAATGAAATTAATTCCTGAAGTAGCGACGGCTTTTGGTGAGTTTTTGTTTTCATTCCCCAGGTAGATTTCAATCTTTCTGATGTGCTCAGGGGTCATCATGCTGGAAGACAAATCCCAGGGTCATTTAATCTCATCCCTAAAAGCATTGCTTGAAGGATTAGGATGTTTGTATTTTGAGCAATTTGTGTGTCATCTGTTTCAGTATCCCGAGTGTATTCTTTGAGATTCAGTTTTTAAACATTAGATACTACCTTGCTATAATGGCTTTTTGTGTGCATTTGTCAGGTATCATTCATCAAAGAATATACTTGCTTCCATGCTATGGAGTTCTACTATGTATGTACATACACCACTCCTATGAGAACTAGCTAAAAATTCTAATTGCAAGTCTTCTGTAAAGCTCTTAGACTGTTAGTGTATTCAGGGGTGTCAAATTTGCAGCCTACGGGCTGGATCCAGCCCACCAAGGGCTCTTATCTGGTCTGCGGAGCTGCTGCCTGTTCCATTGGGTGGCTCTCGGCAGCAGACAGTAGTCTGTCTGCGGCTCAGAGCTCTGCTCGTAGCATTGAGAGAGGAGCTGCTGGCTCCTCCCCTCTGCATCTCGTAGCCAGGGCAGAAAGGGAAATTTTTAATCCCTTCCTCTCCGTCCCAGGCAACGTGGTCTGCACTGCAGACTGCGGTAAGTAAGGGCTCCAAGGGAGAGGGAAAGAGCAGGGATGGCAATGGGTGTGGGGCCCTAGGGGGAAAGCCTAGAGCCAGGTGTGGGCTGCAAAGTCCCTCCGGTGGCAAGGGGGGGAGCCTGGAGTGGGTTGCAGGAGCTGCCGGTAGTGGTGGTGGTGAGCCTGAAGTTAGCGGAGAAGGGAGCTCAGAGCCCGGTGCAGGCCACAGAGTCCGCTGGTGGTGGAGGGGGGGACCCAAAGTCAGGCATGGGTTATGCAGCAGGTCCCCCGGTAGTGGGGGGAGGGAGCGGAGTGAGCAGGTTCCTGCAGCAGCAGGCCTGGGATTGGGGACAGACTAGGTGGGCCCTGGCAGCCGGGTGAGTGCAGTTGGAGGTGTGGGGGGTTTGTGTGGCAGGGGGTGGTGGATTTGTGGGGTGAGCATGGCAGGGGGGTGCTGCATCTGGGGGGCAAGCAAGGCCAGGAGGTGAGGGGTCGAGCATTGCGAGGGGTGGGGGATGTGGGGAACCTGGGGCATGCCCCGAGTGTCTACTCCAGGGGCTGGATTGAACCATTTGAGCCAGGTAGAGGAGCAGACTCCACAGGGGGCTGGGGAAAGGGTTGGGGAGCCTGTGTGGTACTGTGCCAGGAAGGAGTCAACACATGGCCCTTGTCAGGTGTCCTGCCCGCCATTGTGGCCCACCACATAGAATGAGTTTGACACCTCTGGTGTAAATAAGTCAGGTAACTTTGGATGGAAGAATCTTATGCACTTCTACAGACTGGGGACCAGCTGGCTAAGCAGCAGTTCTGCAGAGAAAGACCTGAGGGTTACAGTGAACAAAAAGCTGGATATGAGTCAACAGTGTGCCTGTATTGCCAAGAAGGCTAATGGCATATTGGGCTGCATAGGAGCGTAGCCAGCAGATCATGGAAAGTGACTGTTCCCCTCTATTTGGCACTGGTGAGGTCACATTTGGAATACTTTGTCCAGTTTGGGGCCCCCATTATAGAAGGGATCTGGACAAATTGGAGAGAGTCCAGCGTAGGCTAATGAAGATAATTATGTGGCTGGAGCACATGACTTGTATGAGAGACTGAGGGAGCTGTTCTTATTTAGTCAGTAGAAGAGAAGAGTGAGAGGTGGATTTGATAGCAGCCTTCAACTACCTGATGGCGGTTTCAAAGAGGATGGAGCAAGCTGTTCTCAGTGGTGGCAGGTGATAGAACAAGGAGTGCAGTGGTCTCAAGTTGCACTGGGGGAGTTCTAGGTTAGATATTAGGAAAAACTTTCTCACGAGGAGGGTGGTGAAGCACTGGAATGGGTTACCTAGGGAGGTGGTGGAATCTCCATCTTTAGAGGTTTTTAAGTCCCATTTTGACTAAATCCTGGCTGGAGTGGTTTTTTTGGGGTTGGCCCTGCTTTGAGCAGGGCGTTGGACTAGATGACCTCCTGAGATCCCTTTTAACCTTAATTTTCTGAGTCTCTAACAACTTATATTTATGATTTTTCCATATGTAAATATAAAAAAGAGATGGGGGAATGGGAACCAGTTTTGCATTTTCCTTTCATGTTTTGCCCACGTGCCCTGTATTTATACTAGTGAGCATTTACTTATTTGTCTCTGAAACTGAATGCTTGCTAGGAAGAGTTCATTTTGTCATTGCAATAGGATGAGTTAATACATAAAAAGGTAAATAAAACCCAGCCATGCATATTGTATGTTAAGTGTTACATAAGATGTTCCCACCCTATGAGTGACATTTGTGGTAGGAACTTGTTTTTCC
>ML685910.1:429686-453827 GCA_007922175.1 Pelusios castaneus | reverse complement strand
GTGTGTGTGTGTGTGTGTGTGTGTGTGTGTGTGTGTGTGTGTGTGTGTGAGAAATATAGATAGATATCAAAGTTCTCAGTCTAATCTTTTGTTGGTTTTAGTATTAATCTTCATCTGAATATTTCCCTTGTCAGATTGTTTTAGTTAGACTTGTAATTTAAAGAGTGCAGGCTTCTTTCTATCAAGTTACCTGTTACGTATTTTATTAGTGCTAAAGGACCTTCTTAGATGTTTGTTTTTGTTCACCAGGGAGCAGTTTGCATGAGCAAGGATTACATCTATATTTATAAGATCACTTCCAGAAAATATTTCATTCCTGCCAGTTTTATTTTTCAGAGTTAATTAACCAAGATCAATTAAAAGAAAAAACTTTAATTGAATATAATGGTCTACTTGGTTTTTGCTGAATTGCAAAAAGCATTTTTCTCCTTCCAACTGAGATATAGTGCTTGTGAAATATGTTTGAATGACATGACTATACCTTGAAGCCTACATCAGGGGTTTTAAACTTTTTTGCTCGGGACCCAGTTGAAACAAATCATTTATGTCCGCGACCCAACATTTTACATCTTTCAGCAATGTATTGCAGTCTTTTGGCGATGGCAGCAGGGGTGCCATGATCCAGTAGCTAGGGTCTGAGTCCTGACCAGTAGTTTGAAACCACTGCTCTACATATTGGGTACAAATGAGCAATGGAAGTTTTCCGATATTGTCCTTCCAGTCTACCTCAGCCCAGTTTTGGATGGACAACTAAAGAAGAGAATTGAATATTCATGGCCTGTCCAATCCTTGGCCGCTCTGCTCGGACTGCTAAACAGGCTATTTTCCTTCATCATTAGTGATTTTTTAGCACAGTTGGCATCCAGTGACTTGAGGGAGATTCTCCCTTCTTGGGTTCTAGAAAAAGTCTGACTTTAGCCTCATACTTTTACCATGCTCCAAAAGCACAGTATTATGGAACTTAATAGACACCCTGTGCTTGCTTTGACACTATCATTTTAAGGTTGCAGGATTTTCCATGACATGATTGGCTTTAGCACAAAAGATTTATTTAATCCACTGTTTGATAATATACAAAGAGTGGCACATATATCCCTGTATTTAGAATGATTATTTTTCTGCAAGTGCCAGATTTAGCAAATGTATCTGTCTGGCTTCTGTGCTTCAGAAACCAACTTTTTTAAGTCTCTGCAGCTGTAAGTGGTGGCTAGATACATTATCATGGGTGCATTTCTTTTTGCTGAATTGGGTCATAAATTCATAGAATGCTTTGGCAATAAATTCTAAATGACTTTTTCATATGTTTGACAGTTTAATATCTCAAAATATTGACTCATGCATGCTAGAGAGATTGACTTGAAAACTTATCTTTCTGATCTACTAGCTTATTATATTCTAGTCTAGAAACTGCCTCCCACTCTAAAGAACACATGTGGAATAGTTATTGGTCTCATTCATGAACTAGATGCTCCCTTGGTATTTCTAGTAATGAGTAATGTACTAGTCCTCATAGTGAGCTAGATATCTCTTCTCTTATTGTAATAATGTGAATTGGTTATTGATGTACTATCTATAGCACTTGAGTGGCAAGCTTAGCTAGATAAGAACTTTTCTATATAGTCTGTGAAAATGTGAGTCACTCAGTGTGGTGTTCTCTGAATAGGTCTATGGCTTGTGTAATACAAAGTAACATTGAGATTCACAAGAGACATATTTGTGCTGGTCAGTTTACAAGTAACTGTGTGTGTGTGTGTGTGTGTGTGTGTGTGTGTGTGTGTGTGTTTTAAATTACAAGGTAATGTTTCATTACCAGTCAAAAAGGTTCTGCAGACGAGATTCTATTCTCAGCTCTTTGCAACTGTGTTTTCTTCATTCAGGTGGTACAACTATAAAATAGGCTAGAATTTGACTTTCAGCTGGAATTTAGTTAATTATTTCATTTGTGTGAGGGTGTGGGGGGGAGTGAGGGTGATTAGAGACTTGATTGTGTTTGACGACTGTCTAGTCCAGAAGGGAAAACTTATTTTTGTCTTTAAAGTCAGCAGATATGGCTTGAATATAAGCAGGGATCACATTGTTGACTAAGAAATAGCTGTTTATACATAGTTCCTTTCCAGAATGGAAATACACTATAAATTTGTATTAATTTCCAAGTTTTGATGATTTCTTTTCAACTTTTTGTGTTGGAGGAAGAGTTTCTAAAATAGGAACTGCCTCTTTCCCAATGTGTTTTATGCTGTCTTTCTATGTAGATTATAATCTTTTTGGTAAAATACCAGATTATTTTCTGTGTTTTTGTACTATACTAAACTCACTGACATTGAATGAACAATGTTTTTGCAAGTACTGTTTTTAAATGTTACTTTTGATTTATAGAAAATGAAAATAACCTGTAGGCTCTTAGCTAGGCAGATGTTGATTTGTGGTTTGAATTCACATCTTGAGTAATTTTTTGGGGGGGAAAAGCTCTTTAAAATGTAAATCAGTGGTACTATACCTTAATGCAGCAGTTCTCAACCTTTTTGTGGGTTGTGACACGTTTGTTGGCATGTGCAGCCCTACATGACACACCAACGCCCCTGCCACCAAATCCACGGCTCCCCCTGGCTGCCAAAAAACCCGCCCCCTCAAGACCCCCCCCCCCCCCCCCCCGCTGCCATGCTCCAGCGGGTGGCTGTCGGCTCTCCATGATACACTTACTGCTGTGCGGCAACACAATAAATTGTCAACACACTGTTTGAGAACCGCCGCTTAATGTGTAGGTTAATTGATCATGTGAAATATTTAATCCACTCCAGAATTAGCTAGTGAAGACTACCACAAAGTAAACTACATTTTAAAGCATTTTGATCATCCCGCTCTTAAATGTGGTGGGTACAGAGAGGAGATTCTGTTGGATGACTTGCTGCAACAGGCCATCTAGTCTAAGATGATGAGTAACAGTGTAGTTTGTTTGCATATGATTACTAATGTAATCAGCGTTTTTTCACAGAGTTTGAAGGAAATATGGAAAGCATGAGCTGTTTTTAATAGCCTTTGTGTGGTGTTAGGAAAATGTTAAGGATGAGTCTTTGGGGAATAAAAGAGAATTACCAGTTTCCAAGAAAGCTTCGCTCATGATAGTGAATGAACCTCTGGAATCCTTAGTTACAAGACTCCCCTCCTTCCTCACCCTACCCCACATATTTAACAAACAGCTTTAGGGTTATTGCTTTTCCTTATTCTTTAGGGTCAGGGTATGTAGAAGTTGTTAAATTAAGACTCATAGGTTGGAATATATTGAACATTTGAATTTTTGCAGAAACTTCTTGGGTATATATGTTTAATGTTCAGAAAATTGTTCTAATTCACTTAATGCACAAAAATTTAGAGCATCACCTGGGTGTTTTTCTTGCAATACAGTTTTGGATAATTTTTTCATATTGTCAGCTGTGTAGAAATGTACTGTATGATTTGTGATACTGAACTCGGGTTAAGTGGGTGGATCTTGCTAGGAAAAAAGGACAGCGCATGATGTCATCTCCTCCTTCCTTTCAGTACAAGACTCAACTCCAGCCTAGTGCAGCTGACAGGATTGCAGCTATTTAACAGAGCATGCAGCTGAGGGCTGCTTTGCCTTTCAGATATTTTTTCTGTGGTACTGTTTCATGAACTAATTTTGCTTTTATATTTCAATAACAATGCAAGCAGGAAAGGGCAGAAAGTGGCAGTGAGAGTGAGAGAAAAACGCGTATTTGTTTCACAGTTAGAGAGCTGCCTTTGATGGTAATGTGCAGATGCTGAAATCTGTACGAACAGCTGAAGGATTTTAAAACAAGCTGGGTTGTGTTGTAGCTGAGTTGGTGCATGTTGTGGAAGTAGAAAGTGTCATAACAGCAGAGAGCGAGCTTGGAGCTGGCATTTGCAAGGAAGTTGAAAAGAAGAAAAGCTATATCCACAAAATTGCTGCTGGAGTTTGCTTTTTTTGGGCGCGGGGGGGCGCGGGGGGGCGCTTTTTTTTTTTTTTTTTTTTTTTTTTTTTTTGGTTGTTGTGAAAGTTATCAGTCTCTACGAATTCACAAGGAAAATATACCAGCAGCTTTATGACAGGAGTGGAGCTAATTTCACTGCATAGTGAAGACTGGGAAATGAGCAAGACAGAGACAGAAGATTTGGAGGGTACCGTAAGAGTATACATTTGTTTAACTGATTATTTTGATTACCATACAGATGTTAAAGATATACGAAAGTGGCACTCAGAGAATGTTGCAAGAAATGTAGCAGAAAAGTGTTTCGGAGTGCTAGATATTTTGTAAACCAAGTACATAGAAAGATGTGGTAAGATGTCAGAATTGCCATCCCCAAATGTTCACAAAACCCGAGTCAGGCTCCCAAAAATCATGACTAATTATTTTTTAAAAAATTATTTTTGTGTTTTTATTTGCTTTGTGTTTTTCTAATCTTTAGGGGTGCACATTTTCATGCTTTTCTCCAGATCCATGAAGATGAGAAAAGCATTTTATAAGTAAAAGCTGAGATTTTCATGTATTCCTTTAATTCCAGGGAGCTAGGGCTGTAAAATAGCGCCAATTATTGCAAGACATGCAGTAAAATCATCCCTTGTGAGGACTGAAATATTTTATTTAAGTTTAGTAATGGTTGTAACAAAGGTACAGTTTATTGAACTTTATCAATAGAGAGGTTTGAAAATGTACCCTTTTTACTATGTATTATATAATCAATAATGATCAGTAACATCATGGTAAATGAGAGAGCACCTGTTTTCATGAAATCACAGAAGATTAGGATTGGAAAGGGACCTCAGGAGGTCATCTATTCAGGCGCTATTCAAAGCAGGACCGACCTCAACTAAATCAGCCCAGCCAGGCCTTTGTAAATCTGAGTCTTAAAAACCTCCAAGGATGGAAGTTCTGCCACCTTCTTGGGTAACCCATTCCAGTGCTTCACCATCCTCCTACTACGTAGTATCCAACCTAGACCTCGCCCATTGCAACTTCAGACAATTGCTCCTTGTTCTGTCATCTGCCACAACTGAGAACAGCCTAGCTCCATCTTCTTTGGAACCCCTTTCAGATAGTTGAAGACTATCAAATCCCCCCTCATTCTTCTCTTCTGCAGACTAAATAAGCCCAGTTCATTCAGCTTCTCCTCATAAGTCGTGTTCCAGCCACATAATTATTTTTGTTGGCCCCCTTCCCTTCCTCCTCCCCCCAGACTCTCTCCAATTTGCCCATATCATTTCTGTAATGGGGGCCCAAAACTAGACACAATACTTCAGATGTGACTTCACCAGTGCTGAATAGAGAGAGATAAGCACTTCCCTGGATCTGCTGGCAATGCTCCTACTAATACAGTTTAGTATGCTATTGGCTTTTTTGGCAATAAGGGCACATTGTTGACTCATATCCAGCATCTTGTCCATTGTAACCTCCAGGTCCTTTTCTGCAGAACTGCTGCTTAGCCAGTTAGTTCGAAGTCTGTAGCAGTGCATGGGATTCTTCTGTTCAAAGTGCAGGACTCTGAATTTGTCCTTGCTGAACCCCATCAAATTTCTTTTGGCCCAATCCTCCAATCTGTCTAGCTCACTTTGTATCCTATCCCTACGCTCCAGCATATCTACTACCCCACCAAACTTAGTGTCATCTGCAAATTTACTGAGAGTACAGTCCACCCAATCATTCATATCATTAAAGCAGATGTTGAAGAAAACCAACCACAGGACCAACCCCTTGATACTGGCTAGCAACTAGACATAGAGCTGTTGATCACATACAGTTAGTACATCATTCCAGGCAGCTTTCTATCCACTTTATAGTCCATTCATTGAACCCATACTTCTTTAACTTGCTGGCAGGAATACTGTGAGAGAATATATCAAAAGCTTTGCTAAAATCAAGGTACGTCACATCCATCATTTTCCATTCACAGAGCTAGTCATCGTATCACAGAAGTCAGTCAGATTTATCAGGTGTGATTTTTCCCTTGTTGAATCCATGTTGACTGTTCCTGATCACCTTCTTCTCCTCCAAGTGCTTCAAAATGGATTCTTTGAGGAACTGCTCTGTGATTTTTCCAGGGAGTGAGGTGAGGCTGATTGTTGTTCCCCAGCTCCTTGTTCCCTTTTGTAAAGATGGGCACTAAATTTGTCTTTTCCAGTCATCTCTGACCTGATAGTCAATGCTCTGCAATCACATCACCCCAACTCTCTTACTACCGTCGCATGCATTGCACCCTCAGCAAATCCACGGACAACACTAAGCTTGTGGGGAGTAGTAGATATGCTGGAGCGTAGGTATAGAATACAAAGTGAGCTAGATGGATTGGGCCAAAATAATGCAATGTATCCATGGATTTGTCCATGTCCAGCCTTCCTAAATAGTCCTGAACCTGTTCTTTCACCACTGAGGGCTGCTCGCCTCCTTCCCATACGGTGCTGCCTACTGTAGTAGTCTGGAACTGACCTTGTCTGTGAAGAAATAGGCAAAAAAAAAAGTATTGAGTACTTCAGCCTTTTCTACATTATGTATCACTAAGCTGCCTCCTTCATTCTGTAAGGGGCCCACTCTTTCTTCACCACCTTCTTCTTGCTATCATACCTGTAGAAACACTTCTTGTTTTCCTTTGTATCCCATGCTAGCTGCAATTCCAATTGTGCTTTGGCCTTCCTGATTTCACTCCTGAATGCTCAAGCAATATTTTTATACTCCTGCCTAGTCATCTGTTCAGGCTTCCACTTCCTGTAAGCTTTCTTTTTGTGCTTAAGGTCATTAAGACTTCTCTGCTGAGCCCAGCTGGTCACCTGCCATATTTGCTATTCTTTCTGCACATTGGTATGGTTTGTTCTTTCCCTTCTTACTAGCCTCCTAGGGGATCCTGCCTTCAGTTCCCTGAAGGAGGTAGTCTGCTTTTCTGAAGCCCAGGGTTCGTATTCTGGTACTCTCCTCCCTCCCCCCCCTCCGCTTTACTCAGGGTCCTGAAGCTGGCCATCTAATGATCACTGCTGCCCAGACTGCCGTCCAGCTCTATTTCCCCTATGAATCCTTCCATATTTGTGAGCAGGAGATGCAGAGAAGCACAGCACCTAGTTGTTTCCTTGAGCATTGGCATGAGGGAGTTTTCCCCAACACACTCCAAAAACGTCCTGCATTGTCTCTGTATTTCTGTATTGCTCTCCTAGCAGATGTCAGTGTGATTCTATATTGCTTTCCTAGTGTGTCAGCACCAACCAAGGGGGACTGAAGAATGGGGAAGAAAGTTGCCAGTGTGTGACCTCCAGATGAAGGTCATTTATGGCAGTGCCATTGATGCCCACGTGGAGAAGCAGGAAGGGATAGCAGTCCAAGCGCTTGATGCATTTCAGCAGGTTCTCTGTCACATCCTGAATTCTATGTCCAGGCAAGCAGCATGCTTTTTGAGTTTCCTGGTCTGGATGGCAGATGGATGACTCTTTTCCCCTTAGAAGGAAGTTTCTGACCACCACCACCACCCATCTCATCATCTTGGGAATGGTGGTCATGGATCCCCCATCTGTAGGACAGTGCATCGCATGTCTACCAATCAGTGGGGTCGTCGTCTTATCCCTTCCCTCAGATGACTCTTCCAAACCATTCTCTGCAGTAGTACCTGTGCAGAGGGCCTAAAAATGGTTATTTTCCTCTATGTACATTGGAGGTATATGGATTCTCCTCTTTCTTCTTGTGAATTGCCAATATTCTTCCCCATTCTTCAGTCCTCCTTGCATTGCTCTCTCTGATTCTGCAGCATGCTGTGTTTGCAGTACCAAGTTATGACTTCTATCCAGAAAGTCTTCAATTTCTTGGATGCAATGTGCAGGTTAATACTTGAGTCTCTAGTCCTTTAACCCTCTCTTCCAATATGGAGACCAGCTTGTACTTCATACAGATGAAGTCACTTCTGTCCTCTGGGAGAAAGACAAACATGGCACGTCCTGTGCAGGTCACCATGACTGAATAATGCTCACTGTCCATATTGCCTTCCTTCTAAGAGCCTCTTCAGTTATGATATTTACTGCTCACAGAAGCCTAAAAGCAAAAAAACCTGTAGGAACTCCATTTGCTTCTCCTCTATAGATTCTTTTCTTTCGCAGCTCACATGGTTTGCTACTGGCTGCTTTTTTTATAAGGCTGCTGGCTTGAAGCAGTTTCCCTGGCTTGAAGCCTCATTCTCCAATCAACCAACCACTCCAGGCCCACCTGGAACAAAGCACTCCCAATTCACAATCTTCAAAGAACACACAGAGTTTGCAGTGAAACTGCTGTTTCTCTTTCGAGTCATGTCCCTGTGGATGCTCCACTTCAGATATCCTTGTGCCCCTGTGCTCACACATGTGCAGTCCTCATCTCGCACTGCTTCAGGCCTTTATCTGGTGCTGTGCAATCTATCCCCCGCCCCTCAGTTCCTTCTTTCCCACCTTTGGTTCGAGTTGGAGCTTCCAGCAGCACTTGTGTGCCTAATCTAATTAGCGTAGTTTTTCCTTAGCCTTAGTTACTATTAGGTACAGTTAGTTTTTCTATCCCCATTTAATTGTTTATACAAAAAACCCAAACAAACCCTGTTTTTCCCCCCAACAGTAGAAGTTGGATTTCCCTTGTAATCTTTAAGAGTAGAGTCTTAGTTTTCTCTTAACAAGAGGGAAAAATGCTCAGCTGAGGGGCATGCCCAGTTCCCCAGGTTTTAAATGCTACTTCACCTGCATGCTCTCAGCACTGGTCTCAGATGGGGATTTGCAGTGTGTTCACTGCCTAGGCGAGAAACACATATCACAAAAGTGCTTGCATCACCACAGCCTAAAAGCCAAGGTGAGGAAAGTGAGAGACCTGCAACTTAAACTTCTCCTTATGGAGAAGTCTCTCAGTCCAGCATCTTAGCCAAAAGCAAGAAACTCCACTGGACAGATCTCCATCCACAGCATCTGAGTCTTTGTTCCATAACTTGGATTAAGGACCAACCCACCAAGAAAACTTCACTTGACCTGATTTCTTAAATCTCAGTATCCTTTATGTGGAGTAAATTTTGTGTAGCAATTTTTGTAATGTCGTGTTTCACCATTTGTAGGGTTGCTTGAATATTAGTTTTAATAATTATTCCTATAGCCCTTTGTGGACAATACAAGAAATCCTAGAGTTTATGTTCCCTATGTGTATATAAAATAGGAAGGTGGCCAGTTTACTGAGAATCAGGCAAATGAAATGTAAATACTGCAGATTTTGGAACTAAGTAAAATTGTAGAAGAGACCATCTCTTTTCTGTGGAGCAGATAAAAGAAAAAAAATCTGTTTCCAGGTTACAGTGTGTGAAAATAGAAATCTGAAAAGTAATTCTTACCCCTTTTAGCTGTGGCATCAGGGATCGATGCAGCAGCAGCAGCAAGTGAGTGGGTCTGGGTAAATTCACTCAGTCAGTAGGAGATCACTCTCCAGTTGACTCCATTAATCCACCTCCCTGAAAAGAACAAAGCTGTGTCGATGAGAGGGCATCTCCTTTCTACACAACACTGTGAAGATGCCGCACTGTATGAATGTAGGTATGACAAGAGAAGATATGCAAGCTACAAAAGGCAGCTTGCGTATCTCCTGTCGACTGCCACCACCAGTGTAGACCAAGCCTCGCTCGCCATAAGTGCTTTCAGGGCTGGATTAGAGAGGGCAGGGGGTGGCTCTATTACCTTTCTCTTTGTTAGGAGCCTTGTTCCTAAAGTCCAGTAAGACTCCTAACTCTGAAAGTAGGGTTTCCTTTCCTCATCTCTTGCAGAGCTCCTGAGATGGTCCCTTCCCTCCTGAGTCTAAGGTCCTGCAGTGTTCATAGGCAGTGCTCTGCGACAATATTTACCTTAGTGAGTACGTTAATTCTTAACATAGAAACTAGGGGCTCTTCTACACTTAAAACGCTGTAGCACTTCAGTTAAAGACATTTCCTATGTCAATGGGAAGATTTCTCCTCAAGAGGCAGTAGGTAGATTGATGGGAGAAGTCTCCTTTCAGCCTAGTGCTCTCTACACTATGAGTTAGATTGCTTTAAATGCATCACTCGGTGTGGATTTTTCACGCTGCTGAGTATAGTTATAGTACCAGCTTAATTTCCTCATTTAGACCAGGCCTTGGTCCCTGATTCAATGGAACATTTAAGCACACGCTAAACTCTATTCCCATTCAGTAAAGCTCTTAAATATGTGTTTAAGATTAAACATATGCTTAAGTGCTTTGAGTATGAATGGACTGCTTAATCAGGCCCAAATAGATTTGTCAAGTGCTGCTGTTCTGCCGGACCGTCAGCGGAAGATCCTGTAGGGAATGACCTTTCAAAACAGAATAGAGAACAGTCAGATATTTGAAGATCCTTTGCTCTGACTGTAATGGGGGTACTGTATTATCAAAAAGCAGATTGTACTTTACTTACCAGCAGCTGTTCAATTAGTCAAAACAGGTTGATATTCACATTGCAGAAATAAACAAAAGTGAAAGTTCCATTAAATCATTAATTCATTGAAAAATGACATGTGGCACCAACTGTGTAGTATGGAAGTGTAATGTTGCATGTGTAAAGTTTATTTTAAACCCTTTGCTTTTTCAGTCACTAAGTAGTATGTTTTTGTCTGCAGTCCATGATTCTAAAGTAAGATGACAGTAGAAAATTATTTTTATAAGATGATACGGAAATATCCTAATTTTACCACTGAGTCAGAAATATTTCTGAAATGTGATTAGGGAAAGTATTAAAGAGTAGATATTTTTTCTGGAGCTATCGTCACATATATTCCTTCACATGCATTCTTCTTTCTGTCTGAGTATGTGCTTTTATCAGACTTGCTTTGTCCTACCCTGGAGGTAAAGATATGGGAAAGGTGTAGGTATAGTTATCTTTAATGTTAAAATGAGTATCTTCTCTCTCCATCCATGGCTGGAAAATCTCTTCCCACTTTTGAAATCATCAGCAGGAAGAGGTTGTTCATACAGAGGATTCTGTCTTGTTTCATTCTTTGAGGTTCATAAGTCTCAGTGCTTCAATGGTTATACAAGGAGTTTTTCTCCATAATCTTTTTTTATCCTCAATGGAATTGAACATGTGTATCAGACACTGAGATTAAACTACATTAAAAGAACGTAAAGGTTGTGAAGTTTAGAACTCAAAAGTTAGAAGACATCAAAATTAAGGTAGTCATTCAACTTAATTGAGCCCTCTTGTGCATATATAGTCAGTCTTGAATGACATGATCACATAATATTTTTTCCACAGGGTCTCTGCCTCAGTCAGTATACCAGATGGACAATGTTCGCTGAATGAGCCACTATTCAATATTTGATGTTATCCTCATCATTCAGTGCATGGTCCACTGTGTTATTCACTACACACCCCGAAACCCTGCCTGCACTGAATATAGAATTATTAATTTTCTCTTGGGGTTTTTTATGGAGTTCTCATGATAGCATCTTAGTTCATTACAAACACCTGTGAGGCGAGGCGATAGTGTTATCCCCATTTTACCCAGGGAAACTGAGGCACCGAGATTAAAACCAAAATTGTCTCAAATTGGGCACTGAAAATTTAACACCTCTGACATCTTGGACCTGATTTTTCAGAATATTTAGGATTTTACAGCGCTTGCATGTTTTGGTGCAGAGCTCCCATTGATCTTTGCATGTGTGGGTGCCGAGTATTTCTGAGGTCTGATTTGCATGTGTCTCTCAAGCTGGATACTTAGAAAGTGAGGAACACGCAGTGGCCACTTATCCACGTTTTGGTTTGTGACTTGCCCAGCATCACAGAGAAACTCAAAGGCAGAGGCAAGGATAGAAACCAATAATCTGGGCTGGCATTCAAACTGCCTTAATTACAAACTATCTTTTCTCTTCCTGCAATCCCGTGCCTCATTCACTAGACTTCAGAGTCAAGTCAGGGGTCCTACAGATAACAGCATCGTTCACTGTGCAGCCTTGATTTGTTCCCAAAGTACTGTCCATCCTGTGCACTTTTTGAAGCAGGGATCCTGTGTAAATAAGTATCTGGTCATCTGATTAAAGATTATATAATAATGCACCTGCACAAGGAGATTGAATTCAGATTGCACAACCTAGCTTCCAAATTTTTTTTTTAAAGAGAGAGCATGTGTGTAATACTTTGACTTTCCCCCAGTGAGAAAAAATAGTGGGTTGACTTTTTTCCTTCTACTTCCTCTTACGTTTGTCCACTTGAAAAAGTGTATGTGAGGAAGTGAAACAGTAGGGCCTTTTCCGCTTTGTCTTTTTTTTAATATACATCACCTTCCTACACCCCCAATAGAAAATTTTATCAAAACAAACATGGTTGAAAAACTGAACAAAAGCAAAGCATTTGCGATTTCTTAGACATTTTCACAAAGACCAGTTATGTACAGTTCTAATTGAGACCAATTGGAACAGGCAAAAACAGAGTTTTCCACCTCTCCGGCCCATTTCAGGGCAGGAAAAAGGACTTCTTACAGTAAAATCCATGGCTGCTCACTGGGAGGTTATAGAAACTTTTAGCTAAAGTTTTCAAGGTGTCAGTCCAACACCCTTCACTACCTAGCTCCTTCCTAATCAGCCAGTATTAAGAGCTATAGGATTTTTTACTCTCGCTCCATGCTCAGGGCAGACAGTGTGTTCCTTTATGATCTCTTCAGTTCAGCTCCTGTAATCCTACTCTGATTAGTGCTCCCCCTCCAGATTGGGAGGGATTCATGGGATGTGAGTGGATTATGCTGCTGCTGCTGAGCAGCTTTATGGATTTCAGCACTCTAGACTGTCTTACCCTGAATGAATAAGGAGTCCTGTGACATTTTTAAAGACTAACAAATTTATTTATTGTATGAGCTTTCGTGGGAGAAAATCCCACTTCATCAGTCTTTAAAAGTGCCACAGGACTCCTTTTTTGTTTTGCTAAACTAGAATAACACAGCTACCCCTTTGGAACTTACCCCAAAGGGGCAAAGAAGCGATCAGAAAATCTGTGCTGGAACACCACAGCACTCAGCAGTGGGAAACCTATTGGTCCTGGCTGATGAATGCTTAGTTGTAGAAACCTGATTGTTTGTTTATATATATATATAATATGGAAAATCTCATCTCTTCTCTCAGTCCCTTAATATAGGCAAAGCTGATGTAGATACTACTGCTGTTATCACTTATGGTGTTGGCTGTGCTGTGAAATCATCTAAAAATGTCAACTCTTTTAGGGGGTGATATTTTTACCTTTAAATTATACTCAAAAGTTCTTACACATTTCTCTTCAGTTATGTGCATTATCTCTATTTTCAGCATTTTAGGTTTTGTGTGGTGTTGCAAGGTTCAGAATCAATACCTTATTTCATTGATGTCAGCCCCCAGTCCAGTCCCAGATCTGTGTTTGAAAGCAGTGAAAAAGGTGTTTTTACATAAAACCAAACATAAGTACAACATAAATTAGCTGGAGTAGTATTTCTAAGTAGTGAGGAAGAGATGTGCTATATATTTTGTTTAAAAAAGAAAAAAAGCAAGTAATCTGTATACTACACCGAAATCCAGCAAACACACCAACCATTTTTTGAAAGTAGGCATAAGCAGACCCATCGAGGGTTCTGCTTACACAAACTAAGTGACACAAATAGTTAAACACTTTTATGGATTGACATTGCAAGAGCTTCACAATGGAATTTCAGTCGCAGTGCATGCTGTTGAGGGTACACAATTCTGTACGTTCTTTGGTCCCAGTGTGACCAATATATTACTCTTGCTGTTGTGCTTTTAAAGGTCAAATATTTTAGCCATTTGTTTACATCATCAATGTGACTATTGTGTTCATATAGAACATTTTATCAAGAGACAATGCTGAAGTTTTCAAGAGGAATTAATATAGCAAAAATGTATTTGCTGCATATATTTAACATACATTGTGTTAGATCTGGAATACAGAAAATACCTTTCTGATATCCTTCCATATTCACCCAATCATTAATGATTTTTAAAAGGACAAATCCTGCTTCAGTGCAAGGGGATGGAGTAGGTGAACTCTTGACTTCCCTTTCGATTCTGTTATTTTTATATGGCAATCTTTCTGGTAACACTTTCATAGCAGGACATGGGATTTTATATGCATTGCTTTAATTGACGTTAATAGCAATAGTAATTCTCTCTTGCGTGCTGGTCCCTATGTGTATTCCATTGTTAGGTATTCATATGCCCAAAGATGGAAAATTTTAAAAGCCGTGTCTTTTGATCCACAGATGTGTGCTGGTTCACCTCATGCCTCTGTCTAAGGAAACAAAGCCTGGGGTACACTAACCACATCGCCAATTGTTTAGCACTGCCAGATGGTTCAGATAAGACCCTTCAATGTCCAAAGTGTTGGCTTTATTCCTTTATCTGTGAACATACATTTAGGTGCGTGTAAATAGTTTAAAAAAACTTCAGAGTTTAAAAGTTCAGAAGAGAAGTATTTTAACATGGCTATTCCTGGTCTAAACTTTTACAATATATTATTTACGGTTACTTTCAAATGACAGTTTTATAAATTGCCAGGAACTTTCTTGTAGCCACTTTAGCCAGTTGGCTAACTATATATCATGGTGGCTGGTATAACTGAAGCATGACTCCAATATCATGGTCTCTGAGTTAAATAAACAAGAAGTCCTGTGGCACCTTAAAGACACACTCTCTCTGTCTCTTTATATAAAAATTTGTTAGCCTTTAAGGTGCCACAGGACTCCTTTTTATATTTTGCTGAAACAGACTAACACGGCTACCCCTCTAATCTCCAAGTTGTTGATGGAGCCACTATACTACACTTGGGTGGACCAATCCGGCTGCAGGGAGTAGCACTGATATTGCGACCACCATGTGACACAGCTCTCATCATGTATCATTTACTTACTGCATTACGCTAGATTAGTTCATCGTTATGGCCATATGAATTTTACGGTCATTTGGCATTTGTTGTACAGTCTGTCCCACTGCATGACAAACTGCTGTCTGGGGAATATGAACGCAAACCACTGCCTGTTTCAGTCTGGCTTTGAGTCTATCCTAGGGTGATTAGGAACAGGCTCGACAAATGACAATTTGCTCAGGCTGCTGTCATTCTGCTCTTGTCAGGACATTGTTGTAACAGGCTCATGGTTCCAGATGCATGAAATGTGCTCTTGGACATGAATGTCAAATGACTGTCATCTGAGAAGAAGTCTTGATCACATATTTTTGTGTATTTGAGTATTGTCAAGGCTTACCGTGTGTAAGGCTTACCGAGGAGCTGAGGCTTCACTTAACATCAGTCACCATCTCCTCATTGCAAATATTGTAGTCAGTAGAAGTCCCTTCTGGTGCACCCTCTATCCCAGTGTTTCTCAACTGTTAGTGGACTGGGGAACCCCTAAACATATTAGTTACTTTATGCAGAACACCAGATGAAAACTTTCTCGAAAAAGCTGATATAGGATGGCTGTAATGTTTGTAATATCTGCTTACTATGCATTCCTGCTAAAACGATTCAGGAAACCAAATTAAATACAACTTTAGGAATATAACATATGTTTGTCAAAAAGCAGATACATAATGATTATGCACACAACTTAAAACATTTTGAAAATATTACTCAAGTTGTAATTGGAATTTTGGGCCTGCATGTTCAAACAAAGTTAATCTATTCTTGGAGTAAGGTTCATCAGAGAAAGTGGAAGTTACATATCATGGAAGTTATGTCCAAGTAATTTCAATGCTGGCAGTAACAATGCTGGGAATTTTTAAAATGCCACAGCTGCAGCAAAGGAGCAAGGTGGCAGCAGACACTGAGATGTGCCTGGAAGCTTTGCTGCAACGGGGGCATTTTAAATCTCCCAGGCACGTGTTAACTTGCCTCGTTACTCCTTCCTCCCTCCACACTCAGTCCCCCCAATGGGGAGGGGTCAGGGGTTGGTCGCAGAACATCTCCTTTATGTCTGCAGAGCACTAGTGTTCCATGGAACACCAGTTGAGAAACTCTGCTGTATCCTACAATGTCCAGACCATGAGGGATGACTTAAATATTGCCTTGTAGTACTCTTCAGAGTTGAAGAACAGGTTTGACACACAGATCTGCCTGTGGATGTGGAGGAAGTTTGAACCAGAGTGAGCATGACAATAAGGAAGGCAGCTGGAGATGCACTATGAATCCTCAGGCCTTGTAATCAGCCATGACTATGTGATAAGACCCTGCAGATCCTGGATCACAAGTTCAAAGCTCACCTGCATGATGAATGCAAGTGACTACAGGACATCTTCCAGGCGAAGGCAAAGCTTGACCAGAAGAAATTTTCTGAAGCACTCAGTATGGAAGCTAAAGAAGGAATGCAACAAAATAACCTGAGGTTAGCTACAGAGTGATACAGCGTATCTGTGGCACCATTGGGGTTGCTCTGCTGTTCCAGGTTTTAAAGCTGAAGAATCATATGTTCCAGTCAAGAAGAGATACTCAAGTGATGGACAGAGCAATTTCCCAGCACCTTCAATTACCAGGGCCTCTGTACAGTCAGGATGTTGAAGACACCTCAATTACTGCGGTCGAGGATACTGCAGTACCGGTGGATGCACAGGAGGAGTACGAACTGCAATTAAGAAGCTCTGATAAGGTCGTGCATCAAGTTGTGACCTTATTCGACCAGAGCTACTGAAATGTGCCATCGAGTCAGAGAATAATACTTTACATAGGTTATTTCTCAGGATCTGAATGAGTTGGAAGGTACCTGCCGAAGAGAAGGAGGGCAGAGTACTGGCCCTCTTTAAGGGTGAGGGCCTATGAGCTGAATGCAGCAGTTACTATCCAATAACTTTTCTGTCAGTACCAGGCAAGGTATTTTCTCATATGTTGCTGGCTAGACTTCAGCCACTGCTTTCAGACAAACACCACTCTGAGCAGTGTGGGTTGACAGTCTGTCAGCAATGGACACATTAAGACTACTGTCTGAGCTGCATAGAGAGTGCATTCAGCTACTCCGTGACACTTGCATGGACCTGAAGGCAGCATTTGATTCTGTCGACTGGAATATATTGTGGAAGGCTTTGAAAGGGATAGGCATTCCATCCTCCTCAACCTCATGAAGGACCTCCACACCAGAACTAGAGCCAGGATAAAGATCAGAAGTGGCTATACTGAATGGGTCAACACCACCTCAGGTGTATTTCAATGATGCATACTTGCACCAGCATTGCTCTGTCAAGCAATCAACTGGGTATTAGAACAAGTCATATAGCACAATTGCATCCATTTAGATGCAGGGCGTGTTTCGAACTTGGACTATGGCAATGACATAGCCCTGCTGGATGAACTCAGCTCAAACCTTCAGTCATTTCTTGCAAGCTTCCAAAGCAAGTCTGCAGCACTTAGCCTACAGATGTCCTGGGCGAAGGCCAAGATGCAAAATCTGAATACTGGTAATGCTACATCTAGCATAGCAGTAAATGGAAACAAATTGATGCCATAGAAGAATTAATTTACTTGGGCTGCAACTCCTGCAAGCAGTCTACTAGTGGACAGTGCCAGCCTGACATCATGCAGAGTATAGGATTTGTGGCCTCTACAATGCAATCCATCCAAAAGGTTCGGCTCCAGCAAAAACTGTTTGGTAGCACCAAAGTCTGGCTTTGCCAGTCATGTATCATGTCCATTCTTCTGTATGACTGAGAAACCTGAACTCTACTTAATGACAACCAGTGTCTGGAAACGTTTCATATGTGCTGTTAAAGGCAACTATTGTGCATAAACTGGTTCACCTTTGTCAAACAATGAAGTTGCCTCCAGAATTCAACTCCCTACCATCAAAGACATCTGCTGTCATCGGTCCTCATTATTTGGACATGTGGCTCACATGGACATCTCCATCCCAGCCCACAGAGCAATTAAGTGTGCCCTGAAACTATGCTCTGGTCATGGGCCATCCCTAAACTGTTAGACAGGGTCGGCAACCCAGAAGAGAAGAGCCATTTCCCCCCACCTCCCCATAAACAAGTCTTCTGTTAGGCGCATATATTTGTGGTGGGGTTTCCCCCCCCCCCCCCCCCGCATAGCTGAATCCTCCCCTCTCTCCCTACCTTGCTGCAGCCCCTCTCCCTCCCTGGTCCAGAGGCAGCCTACTGCCCTACCTCTTCCAAAACAGTCAGTGTTAAGGTCTCCCACAGAGACCCTTCCCCATTGCCTGCTGGCTCCTGGAGTCCCCAACCCCTGGGCGCCTTCCCCACCTGCCAGCTCCCTGACCCCCTTCCCTGACCTGCCCGCCTGTCCCCTGATCCCCAGGGCCTTCCCCGCCAGCTCCCCTATCCTTCCCGGGATCTTTCCCCACTGCCCGCCAGCTCCCTGACCCACCTGCTCCCGGACCCTGATCTCTCGCTGCCATTTCCCCACTGGCTCTCATCCCTGACCCCCAGGCCCTTTCCCCTTACCTGGCCAGGCTGCTCCCAACCCTGGAGTGGTCCGATCAGCAGAGTTCAGGCCACTTCGCTTCCAGACCCCACAGCACTGAATGGGCCAGCTCCAGGGCCTGAGAGCGAGGCGGCTTCTGTTCCGTGCTGGAGGGTCCGGGGGCGAAGCGGCCCAAACTCTGCCAAACGGCCTGCTCCAGGGCCCTGCTGCTAAAAGCAGCAGCCCCACGCCGGCCTCTCTCCACTCCCTGGGGAGGAGTGGCTGGTGGGGGAGCTGGGAGCGCTGCTCCGCATGGGCAGCAGAGCAGAGGGTGGGTGGCTTCTGGTCCCAGCCGCCCATTTCCCCTCACAGCGCCAAGGGCCACAGCACAGCCACCCGGGCACCTCTGGCCCATGTGGTGGGAAGGCGGGGGCGGGAGATTTGAAAACTCCCCCAGCCTGGCCGCGACTGCTGGTGCCACCCCTGCCTTCCTACCACATGGGCCAGAGGTGGCTGGGCAGCTGCGCTGTGGCCCCTGGCACTGCGGGGAGAGACAGGCGACTAGGACCAGAAGCCGCCTGCCCTCCTTCCGCTCCGCTGCCCATGCGGAGCAGCGCTCCCAACTGTCTCCACCGGCTGCTCCTCCCCAGGGGCAGAGAGCGGCCACACGGAGCTGCTGCTTTTGGCTCAATGTTGTTCGGCCGCCTTGCCCCCGGCCCTGGATTGGGCCCCTTTAGGCTTGGGGCAAAGCGGCCAAATGACGCTGAGCGGGTCCCTGTGGGCCCTGCCGCCAAAAGCATCAGATCGGCGTGGCCACTCTCCGGAGCCGCGGGTTGCTGACCCCCGCTGTAAGAGCTTGCCTGATCACCCACGGCTAACCAGAGTGCAACAAATTGACCCGCGAGCAGCAGGCATGAATGAAACAAAGCTATTGGTAGAGACTATAGGGGACCCTGGCAGTGGACCTTTGCTGTCTAAGCAAATTAATGATGATGATTGGTATTTATAGCAGTAAATGTCTTTAGATGGTATGTTTCTCTTGTGTTTTCATATTTGTAATATACAATTTTCTGTTAATTTTAGGGTTGGCAGTTTCCTTCCTTCATTAAGCAGAAGGAGTCAATGCAGTCCTTAAGAACCCTATATAGCTTTTGGCTTCAAGTACATTAAAATAAATAATTCATTTAATGGTGCAGTAACATTTTTAGCAGAATTGAGAATATAGATGGTAATGTAGAACATGGGGAGGTCTCCTTTAGTGGTACTCAGCTTTTAACAGCAAACTATCACTTTGTCATCAAAAGTATGGGAGCCACAGAAGTTACATATGTAGTTAGTAAAAACACAAACATGTTTGTTATAATCTAACAGTTTAACAACTAAGTATAGGCTACTGTTCATGCACTATTTTTAGGGATTAAATGTCAAGAAGTCTGGTATATAACCAGAACTGGCTCTTCCTTTTTTTTTTTTTTTTTTGTCCTCCAAAGTGGAAAAACATTTGCAGTGTCCCCACCCAAAAAGTGCAAGAAAAATCCCTAGGGATTTGGCATTCCCACACATTGGCTACTTCACTGATCGTCCGCCCATAGGAGTTACTCTATATGTAACTATCACTTTGGCCTAGAAGCATCCTATGGTGTTATTCCATATGCAGGTTTTATATAAATGCAAGTTGTAATGTGGAGAGAGGAAAATATTCTCTCCCCCCCCCCCCCACTATGTGATTCATCTGTTATAAAGCTAGTAGGGAACACTGTGGTCATCTAGTCTGCCCTCCTGTGGAACGCAGGTCTTTAGGTCTTTCCTGACTCAATTGGTGTTTGTGTCAGAATACATCTTTTTGAAAAATATCCAGTGTTTATGTAAAAATATCCAGTGATGGAGAATCCACCACAGCCTTTGATTAGAGTTGAAAGATTAATTACTGTCACTATTAAATTTTGCATTTTATTTATAGTCTGAATTTTTCTAGCTTCAACTTCCAGTCATAGGATCTTTCTCTGCTAGATAGAAGAGCAGTCTATTACCAGATTCAGTTCCACACGTGGGTATTTGCAGACTGTGATCATGTCACTGCTTAACCTTTGTTGAGATAACAGATTGAGTTCCTTGAATCTATTATTATAAGGCTCGTTTTCCAGTCCTTTAATCATTGTCTTCCTCTTCTTTAGTCCCTATGCATTTTATCAACATCCTTCCTCAACTGTTGACATCAAAATTGTACATGATAGTCAGAGGTAGTTGAACCAGTGCCAGATAGAGACTATAACCTGTCTACTCCTTCTTTGGTATTCCCTTGTTTATGTATCCGAGGATTGCCTTGGCCCTTTTGGGCACAGCACTATATTGGGAGCCCGTGTTCAGCCAATTTATCCACCATACCCCACATAGCATTGTCAGAGTCCTAATGTTTATAGTATGTTTGAATTTTCTTCCTTGCTAGATATCTTTCTTTTGAAATATCACAAAATCGGGAAATACACATTTTTTACAGGGAAGTTGGGATGGAAGCTCTCTCAGACCCTCCACTGAAGGATGTGAGTAGTCAGGAAAAGGCATTTCTCCCAAATGTTTCAGCAGTTTAAGTAAAAGAGTGACTAAGCTTCCTATCTGACAATCTGTTGTACTTGGGTGGACTGCTGTGCTGTGTGGAGTCCAACTATCAGTGAGGAGGGCTTCGTGCATGCACAGCAGTTCACCCATCAGGATGGATTGATTTAAATTAGGTGGAAAGCCATCAGTTTTAATAAACTTTTCCATGTGTACTTGTTATCTTTACATTCTCATTGGTTGAAATAGCCATTAAAATGTTGATTTACAGTTAAATAGAACCTTTTAAGCCGGTTTTCAGTTAAGTGCACTGAATGCCGCATCTATGACTAAATGCTTTTGGGGATATATTTGCATTCGATGCAAACAACTAACGGGCCTCAGACTAAGTCTGGTTCTAAAGGGGCAGCCGTGTTAGTCTAGTTCAGCAAAACAAACAAAGAGTTTAGTGGCACTTTTAAAGACTTACAAATTTATTTATCACATGAGCTTTTGTGGGAGAAAATCCCACTTCATCAGACGCTTGAGGTGGGATTTTCTCCCACAAAAGTTCATGCGAAAGATAAATTGGTTAGTCTTTAAAAGTGCTACTAGACTAAGACTGGGCTCTGGACACCAACATGGCTGAAATACAGGAGGTAAGGGAGATAGAAAGGTTCATATAGAAACTTTCTGGGACACAGTAGAAGGGTCCAATCCCTATTCTGATAGCCTCTGTGCTGTTGAATAGGATGAAAGTGTCAGAGATGGAGGA
This sequence comes from Pelusios castaneus, assembly GCA_007922175.1. Taxonomy (NCBI): domain Eukaryota; kingdom Metazoa; phylum Chordata; order Testudines; family Pelomedusidae; genus Pelusios; species Pelusios castaneus. The sequence goes on along the minus strand of ML685910.1, from coordinate 432,142 downwards.
TGTCAAAATGGAGCAGAGAAAAAGATCCCACAGTTGGGACCCTTCTTCCAGATGATGCCATGCTCTCCTCTCACATTGAGGATGCTCTGCCAGAGTAGGGGACCCAAGTTATTAGGAAGAGACAGGCTGCAGTAGGGGTGTCCAACCTTTTAGTATGAGAGGCCACATTGCAATTTTTTTTCTCACTTGGAGGGTTGGTGAGCAAATTTTGGGTAGATAAGGCATAGAAATTGAACTTATTATTCATTAAAATTAAACAGTCAAAAAATTAAAAAAGTTTACAAACTCAATTTGCTTCTATAAAAGCAGAAACTTATTTCATACCTAAACACAATTTTCAAAAAAAATCCATCCTCCCCAGAGTAACCTTTATATAAGTGTCACTTTCACAACCATACCCAAGTTTTCACTTGTTAATAAAACCACATTTTGTGAGAACTTGAAAAGGGCTTCCCTGTATTTATTTATTTCCCCAGGAAGTGTCAATGTGTGCATGTGACAAGGAGGCATGGCAGGGTGGCCGTATTGGGTGGCAGGGGAGAGCAAGGGGTGGCAGTGGAGTGCGGCAGGGCAAAGGTGACCATGTGAGTTGACGGGAGAACATGGGGAGTATGTCAAGGGAGGGATAGCAGGGGAACAGGGCAAGGGAGGGGTAGGGTGGTTGGAAGGAGCATAGGGAGAAGGGCAGAGCAGGAATGGCAAAGAAGCATGGGGAGCATTGTGGTGGGGCTCCCAGTGTTTCCCTTATCTGGCCCCCGTCCCTGAGCCCAGATCCCCTTCCCCACCCCTGCACCTCACTGCCTGCCAATCCCCTGCCCCCGCCTGGCCCCTCACCTCACAAGTCCAGTCACCTTTTTCCGTCCCAGCCTCCTTCCCCCTTCCTGGCCCCACATCTCGCCTGGTCCCCATCACCTTCCTCCCCTCCCCCCCTCCCGACTAGGTACCTTGCTGTCTGCTGATCACCTTCTCCTTCCCAGCCCCTGACCTCTCCCCTCCCGGCTGCACACCTCCCCTGGTCCCAATCACCTTCCCCACTCCCAGTTCCTTTCCCCTCTTGTTCCATATGTCCCCCATCCTGATCATCTTCCCCCTTCCCAGTCCCCTTCCTCTGCTGGCTCTGCACTTGGCTGTCTGGATCACTTTCCTCCTCCTAGCTCTGCACCTCTCCTGGTCCTGATCCGCTTCTGCTTAACACTGTGACTGTTTAGCTTGGAAAAGAGCTGACAAAAGCAATATACAATAAGTCTATATAATCATGAATGGTAGGAAGAAAGCAAATAAGGAGACGTTAGTTCTCCCTTCACGCAACTCAAGAACCAGGTGCCACTCAATGAAGTTAATAAGCAGCCAGTTTAAAACAAACATAAAGGAAGTATTTCTTCATACAGTGCATAGTTAACCTGTGGAACCTGTTGCCAGGGATGGTGTACAGACCAAAATTATAACTGGGTTCAGTAAAGAGATAAATAAGTTCATGGAGGATATGTACATCAATGGGTATTAATCCGGATAGTCAGGGACTCAACCCCATGCTCTGTGTGCCCCTAAGCCTCTGATTGCCAGAAGTCACTTGATAATTGCCCTGTTTTCTTCACTTCCTGGGAAGCACTTGGCCATTGTTGGAAAACAGGGTACTGGGCTAGATGGACTATCTGTCTGACCCGGAATGCTGTTCTTATTTACACAAATAAGGACTCCTGTGGCACTTTTAAAGACTAACAGATTTATTTATTGCATGAGCTTTCATGGGAGAAAATCCCACTTTGTGAGATGCTTTCAAGATGAGGAACTTGCCGAATGGGAGGAAATTAAATGTAGGGAAATCTATGACACAGAATTGGAACTTGTATGTAAATTCGACTCTGTTGCCTCAGGGTTAAACAGGGACTATGGATTTTTTTTTTCTCATTACAACAGGTGATTTGACCTCACCTTCCTCTCTTTGATTTTCCCCTGTGTTTGAATCCCAACACCTATTTTGATTTGCTTTTACAACCTGACCTGATCCTGTGTCATATATTTCCCTGCATTTAATTTCCTCCCATTCAGTAAGTTCCCCATCTTCAAAGTGTCTGACAAAGTGGGATTTTCTCCCACGAAAGTTCATGTGGAAAAAAAAAATGTTTGTCTTTAAAAATGCCACAGGACTCCTTGTTTGTTTTTTGCTGACCTACACTAACATGGCTATCCCTTTGGAACTTGTTCTTATTTGGTACATCTTTTTGCTCCCTAGTGATGATGCATGATGGTGTCTCCTGTAGTCAGAGGCTGGGGCCCAATGCCTGGGGTGACTTTGCAGCCTCTTACACACAGGAGCACAGGCCCTGCAATCTCTGTAGTAGGATCAAGCCTGTAATACAGTATAAGACCTACTGTGCACAATTATAAAGCTTGTCTCAGAAGTCAGATTTTCTTTCTTTCTTTCTTTCTTTCTTTCTTTCTTTCTTTCTTTCTTT
>ML685910.1:419592-429676 GCA_007922175.1 Pelusios castaneus | reverse complement strand
TTTCTTTCTTTCTTTCTTTCTTTCTTTCTTTCTTTCTTTCTTTCTTTCTTTCTTTCTTTCTTTCTTTCTTAATAGAAACTCATGGATTCAGTTTACTTTTTATATAAATATTTTAAAGAGATATGTTTGGCCATAACATAGTTTGTATTAAATTCAGTTTTCATTTTAAACAGATTTATTTACAATTTTTTAACAAGTTAAACAACAAAATAAAAATCTAATTCTTTTATAAAAAAATCTTATGTTTTTAATTCTTCACTCCCCACCAAAATCATTGATTTTTATCCATCCTACTACAATAAATAGCTAGAATGGGACCTAAAAATCCTCCCTCTCCATTGCTCTGATTCTAGACTCTGTGGTGTCATAACTATATATGTACTGTAGTTCTCAGTTTTCCACAGAGTTCTCCAGCAAATATAGACAAGATTAAAAAGAACAACCCAGGGAAATAATTTTTATACACCTTTCACCCATGGTGAAGTACTGCACAATGAAACCAAAATTATCAAAACATGCTGCTTCTTTTCATGTAACGTTTAACTTGGGTTGTATTCGCATAGGAGCTGGCTGGCTGTTTCTGTCAATGTGAGCATATGAGTATCTGTTTTGAAATTTTCATTTTGTTCCTGGGTGTAGCCTATTTTGGTTGTCAGGACATCATATGGTGCATTATTTAATCAAGGCATCATGACCATATAGATAGCTAGGCTATAAACAACCATTGATTCCTGAGGTGGCTGCTGTAGGTGTTCATTACATTGTATGTGATTAATTAAATACAATTTTTTTGCCATTAATAAATCCATGTTTTGTTGTGTTTAGGCCATGAATATCTGTCTTCCATTTCCTTGTCTAGATGTTATCTTCCTTGACCTTGAATCATGGTCCTGAACATGGACTTGATGATGATAATTTTGGACCCCATTAATACCAGTCCTTAATTATAACATCTGAGAGAGACACTTTCCCATCAAAGAGCCCCAGGATCTTTTGCAGAATATTTAATCCTTTTGTACTACTTATGCTGCTTCACACTATTTGTTGCAGCAATATATGTGATGAGTGTAAGAGTGACTGGTAACTTCCAGTCAACAAAAGATTTTATTTGAAGTAAGATGTATGTTGTCTCCTTGCCCTACCCTAGATATTTATAGTACATCATTGCATTCCAGAAAGGAAGAACTGTGTACGTTCTTCACGTCAGAATTACTTTAAGGTAAATAGTTCGCTCACAACAACAAGACAGAACAATTTAGGGCAACAGTTAAAGAATACTATATCCTGCAACTTCAGGAGCAATTTAAGGATTCTAAATATTCAATGAATATTTGGGCAAGACACCAGTTTATCCTCTCTGTTATTGCATAAAGTTCTGTGGAATATTTTATGATGATAAAGGGGGTGGTGTGAGTAGGATCTTGATTTTGTGTCATACCAAAATGACGGCAATTCCATTAGTATAGTACACTCTTAACACTATGTTGAGGCATCAGTTTGGTTCTGATTCCAACTTGATCATGCTTATCGCTTCCAGAATTGTGCACTTTTTTTTCTGCCTGTGCTTTGGGTATTCTATTTATCAGGGGGAACATTTATTAAATTCTGTGTAATACTGGATTGTTTTAGACCGCCAGTGTTCTCAGCCAGGAGTGAAGGGGGAAGCCACCCAGGCTTCTTGCCCCAGCTCTCACCCGGGAGTCAAAAGCTAGGGGGAGCCTCCCAGTCACCTTAGCCCCAGCTCCCAGCGAGGAGCAGAGTCCAGTTGCTCAGCTCTCCAGGGGAGTGTTTGGGCATCATGGCTTTAGCTTGCCTGGTTTTCTTGTAGATTTCATGGCTCCTGCTTGAAATTGACAAGACAGCCTATGTAAGTAATGCAGTGCCTACCTCAAGGGTGGGCAAAATATGGCCTGTGAGCTGCATCCGGCCTGCCAGAGGTCGGCGTCTGGCCCACCGCCCCTGGCCCACTTCCCCGCCCCCCTCGGTTGGTGCTGTGCTGCTCAGCGCCGGGGCAGTGCAGCCCTCCTTTGCCCTCCCCCAGCCTGCGCTACACCACCCCTTCTCCCTCCCCCGGTTGGCTCTAACCATCAGAGGTGTGAAATTCTGGAACAGCCTTCCAAGGGAAGTACTGGGAGCAGAAAACCTAACTGGCTTCAAGACTGAACTTGATAAGTGTATTGGAGAATAGAAGGATGAAACTGCCTCCAATGACATGTAGCTGATCTGTGACTGCTAGGAGCAATATCCCCTGATGGCTGGTGATATGGTGGGCTTTGAGTTACTACGGAGAGTTCTTACCCAGGTGTCTGGCAGTTGGGTCTTGCCAAAGTGATCAGTGTTCACCTGACCACCATATTTGGACTTGGGAAGGGTACCTTTTCCCCACACGTCAGGTTGTCAGAGATCCTGGTTGGCTATTTACCTTTGCAACATGGGGCATGAGACACTTGCGGATTTGAACTAATGTAAATGTTTTCTCTGTAACTTGAAATCTTTAAATAATGATTTGAAGGCTTCATTAACTCAGCCGGAGGTTCTGGATCTATTACAGGAGTGTGGAGGGCAGGGGTTTCTGTGGCTTGGGATGGCAGAAAGTGAGACTAGATCAGGATGGGCAGACTTTTTGGCATAAGGGCCATATCTGCATGTAGGTGGGCTGGAGAGTGATGGGGAAGGGTGGCTGGGAGAAGGGAGTTGCTGCTCTGCTCCAGCAACTGTGCTGGGCCCATGTGATGGGGCCAGGGAGCAGCGAGGGTTGGGGGAGGAGCGGCTGCCACTCAGGGCTCTGCTGGACCCTGCAAGGGAGCGGTTGTTGCACTCTGATCAAGGCTCTGCCCCTGCCTCGCGATGGGGGAAGGGGTGGGGCTGGGAGTGAGAAGCAGCTGCCATGCTCCAGCCAGGACCAGCTGGAAGATCTGCTGAAAGGCTCTGCAGCCTGTGGGCCGTAGTCTGCCCACCTCTGGACTAGATGATCATGATAGTCCCTTAAAGCCTGAAGCAAGGTGTCAACCGTTGTCTTCATCTTGGAACCTGAGGCATTGTTTTAGAGAGGACAGTTAACCTTGTTTTGGATTCATCATCACTTGACATTTGAAAATCAAGACTGGGGTTTCTTTCTTAAAAATATGCTGTAGCTCTAATAAAAGTGATAGGCTTGATAAAGAAATTACTGGGTGAGATTCTGTGGCCTGTGTTAGGCAGGAGGTTATTACATATTATAATCTTCCTTCTGTTCTTTCCTTAATCTGAGTAGGTAGTAAAAAGTTGTGGTTCAGATGTACTGAGTTTTAATCTAACAGTTTTGTAATGAAATAAAACAAATCTGAGTAGTTTTTTCTTAGCTATATGGCAGTTAGAGTTTGAATTAAGTATTTTCCTTACAATAGGAGGTGTTCAACTTTGAAACAGTAAGAGGTGAAAATAATAATTAAAAAAATAAATAAATTATGCAAATAGAATTGGTACTTGCCTAGCTCAATTGTAATAAACAAAAGTTTGGAATTCAAATGTTGGCATCGCTCATCTAGATTAGAAAATGTGGATACTAGTATAATTATTTTATTTTGAAGCTCCTTTTGTTAAATGATCTGAGGAATGAGAAACCTACCTTATGAGAGGCGATTCATTTTTATTACATGTTGGTTATAACTGTGGGAATCCTAACCCCAAGCAATTGCACTGTGTACCTTCAGAATAGAAACTTTTCATACTAAACTTGTTGCTTTCATGATGCTTTTTAAAAATAATGAGAACAGTCATAATGGACCCAAAAGCAGGCTTTTGTGCATGCAAATGTTTAGTAGATAACTTGCTGTGAGTTACAGGCAAATAATTTCTTCAGAGGAATTCTAGGTAACGTCATATATTACAAGAGTAAAATGTGGTTGTTGTGTCTCACCAGAACCTTTAGATGGAATTAATTTTGTGTAGCCCACTGCAGATACTTTATAGCTTGGCATCCAAGGCTATTTTTAAGTTATTGAAAAGCCTTCTAAATAAGTAAAACTTACATCAATGCAACAACTGTTAGAAGTCGCTAGAAACTGTCAAGCAAGAAGACAATACAGTGGCAATTGTATTAAAATTAATTCATTTCACGTTAGACCTTGTTCTGGCAATATTAGCAGAGAATCAATGCAATACTTTCCCTCTCTGGAGTCTTAATAGAATTATATAAATGTTTAAAGGTTCTATTGCGGTTAGTTAGCATTTGGAGTTCACTCTTAAATGATTCAAAATCATATCTGCAGAGGACGCAATACTCATGGCTGAGATGTCTTTTTAGCTGCCTGATCACCTAACTAAAGCATTGTAATCAAATAGTTATTGGAAGAAGTAAAACAACTTTTGTGACTCCCATAGATTTGATTTCTTTTTTTAAAAAAATCTTTTAAACTGGAATATTAGTACTTACTGATTTCTTAACATAAATTGTGATCTTCCTTTGGGAATATAGCAGTCTAGGAGGGAACACAGTAATTGCTTTAATAATGCTTTACGTAAGTTGCGAAAAGCAAGTTATTATCAATTTGTATCTATTTGAAGCTTCAGGAGTTCATATATTCCAAGGGCAGAAGGGGGCCACAGAGATCATCTCCTCTGTCTTCCTCTATAACACTGCTTCTCAACCTTTAGAGGACTGGGGTACACCTAAAGATATTAATTACTTTACGCAGAATACCTGATGAAAACGTTGTCGAAAAAGCTGGTAATGGTGGGAAATTTAAAATGCCCCTCCTGCAGCTTCAATGTCCACCACCACATGCCTGGAAGCTTTGCTGCAGCTGGGGCACTAAATTGCTCCTTCTCCCTCCCCATTCAGCCCCCACTGATGGGGAGGGGTCTGGGTGGCTTTTAGAACACCTGCACTATGTCTGAGGAGCACCAGTGTTCCACGGAATACAGGTTGAGAAACACTGGTCTATAACAGACCACAGCATGTCCCCAGAATAATTCCTAGATCTTTAAACTTTAGTAAAACAGACAATTTTGATTTAAAAAATGGTCAGTGATGGAGAATCAAACACAACCTTTAGTAAGTTGTTCCAATGGTTAATTATTCTCATTGTCAACAATGTACACCTGATTTCCAATCTAAATTTGTCTGTCTTCAACTTCCAGCTTCCATGGAATCATATTATACCTTTGTCCGCTTGATTGAAGAGCCCAGTATTAAATATTTTAAATTCATAGATTTTAAATCAGAAGGGACCAATATGATCATCAAGTCTGACTTCCTGCACAGTGCAAGCCACAGAATCCCTCGCCCACTCCTGCAATAGACACCTAGCCTATGACTGAGTCACTGAAGTCCCCAAATCATTGTTTAAAGACTTCAAGGTAGAGAGAAACCAACAGCAAGTGACCCATGCCCCACACCAGTGGTTCTAAACCACTGTGTTGGGACACAAAAGTGTGTCGTGGAGAGCCGGGAGGTGTGTCACTGAAAATTGATAGCTCAGGTTGGAGCTGCTGCTGCCCTGAACAGCCCGCTCCTACTGCATAACACTAGCAGCAGCCAGGGTCAGATGAGTAAAGGGATGTAGGGGCTGCAACCCAGAGATCCTGGGTAGGGGGCGGTGGGGTGGAGAACCACAAAAATAAACCCAGCCCCATTGAGCCAGACCACCAGGCCACCACCCTGCACTGGCTTGACTCTGCCCCCTCCCAAGTCCCAGAGTGCTGCATATTCCAGAGCGCCGCAGCCTCCCAGGTGCTTCCAGCCCAAGCACCATCGCCACTGGCAGATTGCAGTGTGTCATGCAGGGGAACATCATCTGTCAGGTGTGTCGTGATGGAAAAAAGATTGAGAATCACTGCCCTACACTACAGAGGAAGGCAAAAACAAACACCCTCCCCCCCCCAGGACCCCTGCCAATCTGCCCTGGGGGATAAGCCTCTCCTGACCCCAAATATGACAATCAGATAATCCTTGGGCATGTGGGCAAGACTCACCATCCAGACACTTGTTCCTCAGTGTTTAAAATTAAAAATGTAAAACTGAAATTGAGAATTACAACTAATCTCAGTTAATTTTAAAACCTTCTTCAAATTGAACCTTTCGAAGAGCAAAAAACTCTCAAGATTAAAAGAAAAAGTTAATTTGAGCATCAGATTACCAGTTCTGCCTTTTATGCACCCCACCACCCTGTCAACACCCACTCAGCACTCTGTGTTAACTGTCATATGATTAACTTAGAACTAACATGTTTTTCAACCTAACTTTTCTTGTCTAACTTAAGGGAAAAGTAGTGTTTAGCATGGTATTAATTAATGTGTGATATTATTCATTGCCTAGTGTAGACATGCTTCAAATGAACTGTAGCGGTTTATGGCAGATCTTGAAGAGAGAGCTAAAATATGTAGCATCTGAAGAGTCATGAGGAAAATGCACTGGATTTATTTTCCTGAAGCATAGATTCACTTTATCCCGCTGCAGTGTGGGTAGAAGCAAGGAAATGAGTATCATGATCTGTGAGGCCAGTTAGAAGCCATTAGCTTTAGCAATCCTCAGGCGCTTTTCTTTTCTCAGAGCTCTTGGGTAAGCAAGGAGAAAGGGGGACACAGCCTAAAATTGTGCCCTCATCAGCTGATGGACCTTGTATCTGCTGACCAGGCAAGGAGGTTTCTGAATATGGTGTAGATTTTTGGCAACTTTTTGGTCGTTTGAAAAGGTAGCAGAGATCCACTTGAAGGCTCCTTCAGATGGAACCATGACTGTCCTGTTCAGGATCATGCACTTGAACTGATGGTTTTACTCAGCAGAGTGCCTGTAATTTGAGGATTCTTGCTGTGTGAGTTACTTTTCAGGCTCAAATTCTTTCTGTCCCATTGTAAATAAGCACTCACCTATCGAGTTGTGCTCCATGTGGACTCCCCCGTCTCTCCTGATCATTGGTATGAGACCACAACCTCTTTCTCATTTCTCTGGGTTTGAGGATGTTGATACATTTTCCTTTCCTGTCTGTATCATGCCTCGAGAGGAATGTTGGTTTCCACATCCCCCAGGCTGCTGCTATTGAGGACTTTTCATAGTGATTCTTGCAAAGTCATGTCATTCAGTAGATTTGATTGGAACTTCTAGCAGTGGAAGGGACTGCAATGAGAAGAGTGGATGCCTGAAGCTCATTTCTGGGGTTCAGTTAAGTCCAGAAGGTTCTTGTGATGCTTGGAGAGCACTCTGGCCCACTGAACCAACTTTGTGAATGAAGTTATGATTCTCAGTAGCTGAGACACTTTTTTTTGGCTGAGGACTGCATTTCCTTGAGTTATTTCCACAGGTTGATTGACATTTTCCATACTCTTAAGAAGTGTAGAACTATCCCAATGATAGTGTAAAAAGAGAATTTATGATTTGGCAGTTTGGAATGAATCCACCCTGTCCTGATGAAAAAGCAGAAGGGTTGCTTCTGCTTATCATCAAACAGGAGACAAATGTCCTTTTATATGAAGAGCTCCCATTGCAGTATTAAAATTTTTCTCTTTTCATTGGTGGTTTTAGTATCTGGTGTTTCTCCTGTTGACATACACAGTCAATATTTAAAAAAAAAATACATATGCATATCTAATGTTAAATAACTTTACTTCCACTGACTTCTTAACTCTCTCTCTCTCCAATTTAGCCAAGACAGGTCCGGTTCAGCATTTTCATTATTCTTAGTTTAAATCAACCGAAAAGCAGATTTAGTTGAAATGAAAATAAAAATGCCCAAGCCAAGGAAACCTTGTTTATACTATAGCTCCCACTGTTGATAACACTGGTTCAAAGTGTAGACAAGGCCACTTTCTTGCTACAGTCCTCCAACAAAGAGATGGGTATAAAATGCAAACAAATAAATATAGAAATGTATGAGACCACCTTCCCACATTGTAAAGGACAAAACCCCAATATTTCACTTTTGACTTACAGTTTACATAACTACCACAGTTATCAGTAATATCATTTAGGCATCTGCTCCCTTTACAAACAAAATTTTCACCATTAAATTTCAGTGTGCCTAACTGTTTAGATCTTAACTCACATTTTCTTGTTGTACCTTTTAAAATTATCTAATTCTCATTTTGTAAGCCTTCAGAAAGGATCCATCTTATTCTAATAATGCAGCTTTGTTAATTATACATGAAACAAAAGTGTCTTTATAGTAGAATTGATATTAATAGGGCGCATTACTTAAGAAGCTCTCAAATGCCGTATTAAATTAGCATAGATTTTTAAAAGCTCTTTTTTAATCTGTGGTGTTTTTTGTCTTAACTATTAACTACATTATTCTGTTGAAGAGCTGCATGGATATTGGTCCACTTAATTTAATGTGTCAACATGTCAATCCTCTCCTGGGAAGGATAGAAAAGACCCTGGAACAAGGCTGTTCTTATAACAGCCAAGAACAGTTGTTTATGGTTAAAAAGCTAACAATTAGCCAGAGAGCGTGCTTTGTTGCTCCCAAACAAGAAGTAGCAGCCCAGATTCCACCGTGATTATGGTTTTGCACACCAAAAGGAAAAAAGAGGGGAGAGGGGGCTAATTTACAAGGAGCAACCAAAATCTCTTTTTCTTTGACTAAGAAATCAGGAATTTGATTATTTGAGTAGACCATTGCCCCTTCTCTTTTTTATAAAAACATACTGTTGTATTAAATGATGTAGATCATACTGTAGAAGTAATTATATGAAAAAACAAGACATATTAACTTTGCTTAAGATTTTTAAAGTAATGAGTTTTGGGTGCCTTAGTTCTTGAGAATGCAAATTTTGAATCATAATGGAAGAACCTGGCTTTAAATAGTTATTCACACTCTTAAGTCTACTTAAGCCTTCTTAAGTCTACCTAAATTGCTAGTGTAGACATACCCATTGGCCTTGGCTATGTTTTAAGTTTGTTTCACTGACTTTGTAAGTATTATATAGCCCCTGTTTTTACATTGTTTCAGAAGTATATAACTTGGTATAAAATTCACTTTTTATGAAGGGCCTCAGTCTGTGAAAATTATTTATTTTGTTAGGAAAGTAGCTATTAAAAACTCAAATGTACTAAATGGCTAAACTGATTTTTTTAATGAGTTCTCTTTATTCAACCCCGATTTGATTTAAGGGGTTGTTTCAGTATTTTGGCATGCATCAGATGGAGTGTAAATTCTAGGCCTGGCCTACATTAAGGGGCTACGTCAGCGGGAGATACGCATTCTGTGGCATGCAGATTGCATATCTCCCGTCAACTTAGTTACTTTGCCTTCCCTTGAGGTCTTCACTCAGCTGTGTCGACTTGAAGCGCTCTCCCTTCAATGCAGCATTACTCCACTTGGAGGGGTGGAGTTACTGCGTTGATGGGAGAGAGATTCTGGGATTGATTGAGCGGGTCTACACTACTCAATTGATTCCCACTGCATCAATCTGTGAATGTGCACTAATACACCATGTAAACAAGCTCTTAGCTAGTCCATGTTCTCCCCCACGCTTTAGTGGACAAGGGAGTAAATCAACTTCTGCCTCCCAGAAGCTAGGGGTGGGTGACAGGGGATGGATCTCTGAAAAATTGCTCTTCTCTTCGTTCCCTCCAAAGTTTCTGGCCCAGGATACTGGACTAGATGGACAATTGGTCTGACCCAGTATGGCCATTTTTATGTTCTTTTGTTACCAGTTAAGTTGAGTTAACTGGTGGTAGCAATAGTAGGGATACACAGGTATTCACAGCTGTTTCCTGGACTACAGAGGAAAATTGAAACTCGAGAATCCTGGGGTTGATTCCAGGTTTGAGATGTTGTAGTGGTATAGAGCTTTTTACATAGATGTAGTTAGAAATATTACTTTAGACTTTTCTTTGTCATTTGCCTGGCAAGCAGAATGATTGTGCCACCCAGAATACAAGTTTTGAATTACTGAATTTGATTGGCATGTTACACAGTTCAGATAAATTGTATATTCTGCATATATCATATGTCATCTTGTCACACTATGTTTTCTGTAGGACAGTTCTCAATGTAAACTCATTGTGATGCAGCTGTAGGTTACTCAGTTAATGATTTCCGTGTTGAAAGGTAGGGGTGTGTGTGTGTGTGTGTGTGTGTGTGTGTGTGTGTGTGTGTGTGTG
>ML685910.1:335931-419582 GCA_007922175.1 Pelusios castaneus | reverse complement strand
GACATATCTGCCGTGTTCTGTTCCTTTTAACATATTTGGCCACTGCTTTTACCTGCTTTTTGTATTTCTTTGATTGTTATTCCATCAGAAATTGATGCTGAACAGATGCAAGGGATTTAACATAAATGATACTTAAGCTAATTGATTCCCTCTTTTTGAAAAAGATTTATGACTAATTTCCAGATACATTATTGACAGTGAAAATACTTTTCCACTTTAAAGTTGTATCTGCAAACAGTACGCTGTTGTGTGTAAATAAAGCAACAACATTTATGTATGCCTTGACTTTTTTAACAGAAGACACTTGAGATGTAAAATATAAATTGATGTACTAAGGTATGTCCTCACCTTGAATGCAATGTTCAGTTCTGTTCACTGCACCTCACAATGGACATAGAAATGCAAAAAGTCCAGAAAAGGGCAACAAAAAAGGTCAGAACTTGATATAGAGAAAGTATATTAGAATCCTAGAAACATAGGGCTGAAAGAAATCTCAGTAGGTTATCTAGTCCAGTCCTTGGTCCTGAGGCAAGACTAACTATTATGTAGACCAGTGTTTTTCAACCTTTTTGATACTAGGAACAGACTTGCTGCTATCTTAAATTGTCAATGAGAACTAAGGGACTGGTGCCAGTCCACGTGCCAGTCATTGAGGAAACGCTGATCTAGACCAGCAGTTCTCAACCACTGTGTTGGGACACATTACTGTGTTACCACACAGTGGTAAGTATGTTACAGAGAGCTGAGGAGATGGCTGGATTTGGCCTGGGAAGGGTGGGCTGGTGTGTCCTACAGGATCGCAATATGCCCCCAAGTGTGTCACGACCTGCAAAAGGTTGAGAGCTGCTGATCTAGACCATCCCAGATGGACGTTTCTCTAATCTGTTCTTACAAACAAAAATTTGTGCTTTTTTTGTTTGTTTTTTTGTTTTACTTTTTTCTTGTCATTCAAGAGTGAAGATGAGTCCAGGGAAATTAAAAGAACAGTTTTAAAATGAGTAAAATTAAATGATTCATTGTGAGCATTACAAGTTAGGTTAATTTTAGGAAAAGGGTTGCCAGTTGTAAAATTTTGAAAACAGAAGTTGTAATGGATGCTTAATTTTAATAGTATTAGTGCTATTAGAGTAATAGGTTAGGGAGGACAGCATGGTGAACACTAGAAAAAAAAGATGGCTATACAACAAAAATGTCAGGATCATTAACAGTTTGCAAATTATTAAGATAAGTATCTTCTAAGTAAGGCTGTGTATAATTATATTCTAATATATTGAAACCCGATATTTGCTAGTTCTTGTGGGCTTCCTTGTTGCTAGATTAAGCAAAGTAAGTTTCTTTTCCTAAAGACGAGAGGAACAATGGCACAGGAAAAGCACCAGATTTCCGTCCTTAGTGTCAGCGCATGCTATTCTATTTACTAGCAAATGACTCAATCTAGAAACAGCTTTGATGGCAAAAGGTTGGGAGTTTTCCTATACTTGAAGATACAGTAGTAATGAGTTCAACAGTGTTTGCATTTCTGTTATACTATGTCACAAAATATTGAGGGGAAAAATTTCCTCATTAGGAATTAACTAATGTAAGTTAGAGCAGCAAAATATGTAACAAGTTTCTTTCTTGCTTTTTGTAAGTGTTGGCGTTTTCATAGCAAATGTTAAACATTTTCTATTAAGCTTTAAGGAATTTTTATCCTAATCGTTTCATGTTCTATCAGTCAGAGCTTCTGTTCTGATATATTGCTGGATACGTGTTCCAGCCACTCTTTTTACTGAATGTAGGTTAGAGGTGCAATAATGGGAATTTCTATTTTTTTTCTTAAGTAGAGGGAAGGTGTTTTACTAGTCTTTACTTAATTGACCCTTCCTTCTTTTTGTAACTTTATGTATTTTAGGCTATGTCTACACTTCAAATACTATAGCAACTTGGCTGCAGTGCTTCAGTGTAGACACCAAGGGATAGTTTACACTTAAAACTTATAATGGCCCAGCTGTATCATTATAAGAGTGCTTGTGGGTATGTACATGCGGATGGCAGCAAATTTGCTGCTGTCTGATCAATCTATCTGGATCGATTGAGTACAAGTGAAGACCCACTCAATTGATCCAGAGGTTGATTCAATTAAACCACTTCCTCAAAAGACGTAGCGCTGTGTTAATGGAAACGCATTTCCCATCAGTGCACTGGAGACAGCACACTAAAGGGAAGTTAGGAAATCTATGGGAGTTATGCAAGCTATTCTGCATAGCTTGTGGAACTCCTGCTGAATTTCCTGTAAGTGTTTACTAAGCCTGTGTAACTGCATTACGTCGATGGGAGACAGCTCTCCTGCCGACATAATAAAACCACCTGAGTGTGCATGGGTGTGTGTTTGAGTGACAAAAGTTTTGCTAAGTTAAGTTTTGCTAAGTTGGTGTAAACAAAGGCCTCACTATAGTGACAGGAGGGGTTTTCCTGTGTCTATAGCTAATCCACTTCCCTGAGCAGTGACTGCTGGGTTGATGGAAGAATTCTAGTACTGTCCATACTGGGGCTTAGGTTGGAATAGCTGTGTTTTTGGAGTTTGGATTTTTCACACCCTTGAGGGACATAACAGACAAGGAGTCCTGTGGCACTTTTAAAGACTAACCAATTTATTTGTCGCATGAACTTAC
Organism: Pelusios castaneus; assembly: GCA_007922175.1. Classification (NCBI taxonomy): domain Eukaryota; kingdom Metazoa; phylum Chordata; order Testudines; family Pelomedusidae; genus Pelusios; species Pelusios castaneus. The sequence goes on along the minus strand of ML685910.1, from coordinate 416,931 downwards.
GTGACAAAGTAGGATTTTCTCCCATGAAAGCTCATGCAATACATAAATTTGTTAATCTTTAAAAGTGCCACAGGACCCCTTGTTTGTTTTGCTGAACTAGACTAACACAGCGACCCCTTTCAAACTTCAGAGACGTAATTATGCCAATGTACGTTTTCAGTGTAGATCAGCACTGAGTCAGTCAAATAAAGAGATCTTGTCTTCCAGCACTCTTCCCTCATCAGCCCCCATCTTTTCTTTAGTTTCTTCTACTTTTTTAGCCATCCAGTGTTTTTTGACCTAGCTACTGCCTCTTGGAGAAGTGGATTTTTCGCAGCAAGGCAGCTGTTTGCTGTCGTGTTCTAAGTATAACAGCTCTGGTGATTTCAAGTTGCAGCTGTCACAAATTAAAGAAGAAAGTGGTCTCTCCCGAACAAATATGGAATGATGCCTCCAGTGGCCAGCTATATTTGTTTCTTTTACTGTCTGAAGCCCTCTTCACCTTTGGAGAGAAGTCTGAGCCTCCTTTTTCTGGATGGGCAGTGCAGGCAGCTTCAAAAAAGGTGATGTCAGGGCCTCAGCCTTATGTCTTGGTGGAAAGCACAGTGCAGTAAGGATAGTCAGTAGTCTCCGAGAATCTTCAACCAACCCCCTCCCAATTTCACCTCCTTCTGGGGTGACTTCCTGTAATTTTCTCCTGTATGGGGAGGATTTTAATGTGGCTTCCTTTGTGGTTCCTCGGTGCTGCTTTGTGGTGTAGCTAGAGTGGTCCTTGCAGAGTGATGTGTGAGTTATCTCCCCTAAGAGCCAAGCATACTACTGTTGCAATGCTGCTACTTCAGGGGCATGAGGAATATGGCCTGTAATGTCCAGTCAAAGCTAATTAGTAACAGAGTTTGGTTTACTATCTTCAGAAAACTATCTAACTCCAGGGTGTAACTTAACATGTTAACCAAGGCATATTTAGCTTACACCAGATAATTGTCAAAATGAGTGTCCAACATGACTCTTATTTTTAAAAATAGTGATTAAAAATTCTGCTTGTCCTGTGGCAGAAACATTTAGTACATAGCTTCAGTACTGTCAGCATTTGGTTTTGGGCGTTAAAAAATTTCACTTGCTACTACGGTTTAAGAATGGAAAAGCTTATCAATCATTAAAGCTTATCGTACAGTATGTCTGTAAACTCCGTTACTATTTACATACTGAACAGATGCACAACACACAGCATTCCTGTCTGGAAAAAGAGCTGTCATATTTGGAGAAACTTGCATAGATTCCAAATTCAGAAGGGATCATCTAAACTAACCTTCTGCCTAACACAGGCCACAGGCTTACTGCAAAATAATTCCAATCTTCATGTAAAAATTGTCAGTGATGGAGAATCCAGCATGACCATTGGTAAATTGCTCCAGTAGTTAATGTCTCACCATTACATTTTTGCCTTTTTTCTAATCTGAATTTGTCTAGCTTCAACTTCCTGCAATTGGATCATGTTATTTGGATCATCTTTTTCTACTAGATTGAACAGCCATTATTAAATATTTGTTTCCCATGTAGGTGGTACTTAATTGCTAAATCACCCTTTAGCCATCTCTTTCTTAAGTTAAGTGAATTTATCTCTTTGAGTCTATCATTTTAAAGCCTTTTTAAAAATCCTTTAATCATTGTCATGGCTCTTCTGAGCCTACTTCAGTTTATCAACTTCACTTTTGATTCATGTGCACCAGAACTGGATGCAGCATTGCATCAGTTACTCAGCTTAATTGGTAGCATATGGGCATTTTTACTGGGTTAGATCAATGGTCCATCTAGTTCAGTATCTGTCTTCCAACAGCAGCCAGGGCCAGATGTTGCAATTTATGGCAGTCAGATCCCCAAATCTTTTTCAGAATCACTTCTCCACATGATAAAATTCCCCATCTTGTAAGCAGAGGTGATTGGGGACCCCAGGTGAGGGCCCATTGAGGGGCCCCTGTAGGCCTGTGGGGCCCTGATAGGCCCCCCATTACCCTTCCCATGGACCTGGCTCCCCACCACTGCCTCCCCCGTTGTCCCAGCTCCCCCCTGTGGCTCATCCCCTGCCACCAGCCCCAGGTCCCTGCCATCCCTGCTCCTCCTGCCAGCCATGGACTCTGCCAGCAGCCCTGCCAGCTCCTCCTCCTGCTGCCATCTGAGGCAGATGCAGCTTTTGGGGTAGGCAAAGCAAGCGACGGCTCCCCTTACTGCTCAGGTCCTTAAGAGTGAGTCTGCTTTGCTTACTCCAAAAGCTGCCTCTGCTTGTATGTTCGTCATTCTTTGTTCCTAGAGTGATACCATTACATTTAGCTGTATTAAAATGCATGTTGGTTGCTTGCATTCAGTTTACCAAGTGATTGGTCTATACTACTGATCTGTCCTCTTCATTCTTTGTCAGTCCTGCAATTTTTGTGTCATATGCAAACTTCATCCGTAATCAGTTTATTGTTTAAAAACTGGGACCTGGTCTCTGCAGGACACCACTGGAAACACATGCTATGATGATTGCATGTTTATAGTTATATTTTGAAACCTATCAGTTTGCCAGTTTTTAATCCATTTAATGCATACTATATTAATTTTATACTGTTTTAATTTTTTAATCAAAATGTCATGCATTACCAAGTCAAATGCCTTACAGCAGTGTAGGTATGTTATATCAACACAATTACCTTTATCAGTCAAATTTATAATCTCATTAAAAAAAAGATATCCAGTGAATTTGACATGATTTGTTTTCCGTAAATCCATTTTGATTTGGATTAATTATATTACCCCCCTATAATTCTTTATTAACCAAATCCCATACATTTTAAAATGTGCTGGGCTGAAAACATCAATACATTTGTAACACTCAGCTGGTGCTAAAATGTTTCTGGTCAGATTTGCTAATAATTTAATATAAATTATGTTTTAATAAAGCCTTGAATGTTCCCAACCTATCTTCTAAATCTACTTAATTTTATAACAGGCCATGATGCAGTATTTGTGTTACTATCTTAATTTGCATGTCCGTTTTCTGTAATGTTATAAGCACAGGATTATGATTTAATTGCAAACCTGAGCAAAAGAGTTCAGGTACTGGGCAAGATTTCTTATTCTAACTTAAATATGTGAAATAATTTCAAAGGGAATTTAATAAGAGTTTGATCAAAAGATTTTTTTCCTTTTAAATCTTCTTTAAAATTTTTGCTGTCTTATAAGCTTTCTGTATAGTGAAAGACTTTTCTTAAAATAGGTGCATAAAGTCCACAAATGCTGATCTTTCCTCCTCTGACTGCCCCAAGATGTAAAGGCTCTGGGTAGGCTCTGTCTCCAGTGAAATCAATGCACTAGCATTTCCTCCTTTTCCTCCTCAAAGGTCAGCATGTTGGTGTAGCAGTTGAAAGAAATCTTGAAAACCATACTAATCTGGTACAATGCAGCATGTTTGGTGTAGACACATCTGATTCATTGTCTCATTTGAGTCTGTAGAAGTGAGTTCTGTTTTCTTCAGCTACATAAGTATATTTTTATTTTGGTGTATGGAAGTATTCATTGAAAATTCTTTTAAATGTTCTTAAAATTCATGGCATTACTAAAAATTCTCAATTAAAATAGATAGGGAACATATAAAGCCAGTGTTCATGAATTATGCAGTATCCAGTCTTGTCTTAATTTATCTTTTTTCATATCTTTATTGTTTTATTTTACACCTCCAAAGGCAAATATATTCTTAATTATTTAGAAATCAGAGTGATACAGACAATACTGCAGCCTGCTTGCAACCTTTGGATTACTCACATTATATCATAGTATTTTTACTAGAATGCTTTGGAAAAATGGCATTTTTAAAATCCAGAGAGAGGGACCAAACATTTAAAAGTGTCTTGCACGACGGTATAATTAAACCTTGTTGATGTGCATCAATGATTATGGAAGACTTTTTGCAAATAATTAACTTTGCAAACAGTCCACTGACCTAAAATAACACATCCCTAGAACATTTTTGGCACTATTTATAAATATTAAACTGTATCATCTGATAGAACCTGAGTGCATGTAGTGATGCTACTTCTGGGATTTGTACAATTCTGTCACTTTAAAAGCATTGCAAACCAGTAGCCTTCTCTCACATTTGTTGCTAAATTACAATTTTACTGGAATCATCTATCTTTGAAAGTAGCACAAGGAACCTGACTCTCTAAACTTTATATTTCCAAGGTTATTGGCATTTTTGCACCCCGCAAAATCAGTTCTTGACTCTGTCAAAATTTTCAGGTTATGATATTGTAGCTTAGTTATGCAGATCTTTATATCATATTCATGGTATCATCATCAATATATCATTTATTCATGGAGTCCTAAGCCAGAAAGGGAGCGCTGTTATCTAGTCTGACCTGTTGTATAACAGAGGCCATAAAACCTCCCCAAAATAATTCCTTTTGAGCTAGGGCACATCTTTTTTTTTTTTTTTTTTTTTTTTTTAAATCCAAACTTGATTTAAAAATTATCACTGGGGAAAAAAGCATATCTAAAAGTGCACAAAAGTTGTCTGAGGCCTGCAAGGGGAAGATGACATGTCTTGCAAACTTTCAGTTTCAATTTATAGGGAAAACAAATAAGGAGCCTAGTGGAACTTTTAAAGGCTAGCAAATGTATTGTATGAGCTTTTGTGAGAGAAAATCCCACTTCAGACTTCAGCATCTGACGAAGTGGGATTTTTCCCACAAAAGCTCATGCGATAAATGAATTTGTTAATCTTTAAAAGTGCCACAAGACTCCTTGTTTGTTTTGCTGGACTAACATGGCTCCCCCTTTTGAATTTATGGGGAATTTGTCTGGCTTCTAAGGCTTTGTCTTCATTGGGAAGAAAGGTGTGTTTAACTTGAGGTACAATTTTAATGAAGTCAGGGCAGTTTGTTGTTTTCACATGAGTTAACAGGTCAAGTTAAACCGTGGCTTCCCCAGGCTTTAACCTAGTCTTGACCTGCTAACTTTTGTGGAAACAACAAACTGTCTTGTCTTCAGTAGGATTTTAGCTTGATATAGTTCCATTGAGTTAGGCAATGTTCTGAAATGGCCTTCCAAAGGGAGCTGTGGGGTGGAGTGGGGGGAACAACTTCCTGGCTTCAAAACTGAATTTGATAAATTTGTGGAGGGATAGTCTAGTCTGGCAATTTACTGATTTTTGGTGGTAGATATGCCAGTGGCCTTAGGTGGGATGTTTGATGGGAGTTATTACAGAGAATTCTTTCTTGGGTGTCTGGCTAGTGAGTCTTGCCTACATGTTCAAAATTTAACTGATCACCATATTTGGGGCCGGGAAGGAATTTTCCCCCAGGGCAGATTGCCAAATGCTCTGGGGATTTTTGACATTGCTCTGAAACATGGGGCACAGCTCTCTTGCTGGTGGATTCTCTGTACCTTAAAGGCTTTAAATCATGATTTGAGGACTTTAATAACTCAGTCATAGATTAGAGGTTTATTGCAGGAGTGGGTGGGTGAGACCCTGTGGCCTGCGTTGGGCAGGAAGTCAGACTAAATGATCATATTGATCCCTTTTGATCTTCTGAGTCTATTACAGCCAATAAAGGGTTTAAAAACAAACTGTTTGCAAAGTTGCTACTGACTAGTATGTTGTTTCTTTAACCTAAGGCTGATCAAGAAATCCAGCAGTGTGCACTAGTGTATCCTGAAGCAGTGTATACAGCTCTCATACCATGTTGTTTCATGCCATGCCAAGTATATTTCATGGGAACAAAGTGATTTATTCTGTGCTTTAAGCACATATCTAGAAGTGTAAACGTCCTGAAATGTTTGACTAGAGATGAATAAGTAGATACAGCATAAAATACTTTATATTTCTGTAATACTGTTCAGCAGCAGATCTCAGAAACCTTTTACAAACTTTAATACATGCCCCAACACCAATCTAAGGTAGTTAATTTTTCTCTGTTTTACACAGTAGTAAACTGAGTCTTAGGTTGCAACTTGTGAAAGCTCATAGGCCAAGTCATTGGCAAAGTTGGAAGTGGACACAGTGGTTGACATTCTTATGTCTGCTTTGGCCTCTTCACCCTGGGTAAGAAGGCTGGTGTGGTGCAAAGAGGCTTTTAAAGTCCCAAATTCACCCAGGGTAGGAGTCCCCTGGTCTACGAATGGAAGAAGACAGTCATACAAACTTTGTGAGTCTTGATGTAGAAGGTGCGCCAGGAGCAGGGATATGAGGGGCGGGGGAATGGCTTGTCAGGGCAGGACTGCAGCACATAGCAGTTTGTAAGTGTTGAGCAATGCTGCAATCCAGAGGCAGGGAGCAACAGGTTCCTGAGGCAGTCACTTATACCAGAAGCTGCAGAGCAGTCTGGAATTGGGAGGGCATAAATATTGCTTAAAGCTATCATACCCCCAGTAGCCCCTGGGCCATGAGTTTTGTACTGTACCTCTTTAGACGGGCAGAACAGAATCACTGACTCTGGCCCATAGCACATAAAATTGAGACTATCCTGGGTAGTAGTGAAAGGAAATCTAGAAATGAGTAGTTGACTTACTCAAGCTTCAGGCAGTATGCCACAATCTCAGGAACTATTTTTATCTTTAGCAATATTTTGTTTTCCTTGAAATCATCTAATCTGTGTAACACAGAGATTCCCATAGAATTAGACTGAATCTATACCATATTTAGTACTTGGAGTTAAGCTCTGTTAATACTGTAAATAAATTGGAGAATGGAAGGGTTTTAGAAAGAATTTTATAGATAATTAAAATCTCTAAAATACACCCACTCAACCGCTGTCAGCTTGTGATCTCACCCACTTTCTGTCTGGAAAAAGTCACAATATGAAATTAGCGTCAGGATCTATGCTGTATCTGCAAATAATTTGATTATATATCCAGCAGGCAGTAAAGGATGACCATCTTCACTGTTTGAAACAATTTATGGAGGGGGAAATGGGCACCATGGTGAGAGTGCTCAAGGCTAATTCTTTCTTAAAAAAATATATATATATATATATTTTACATGTAGTCAAACAAGTAAAGATCTGGGTTTTTACTGAACTTACATAGAATCATAGGACTGGAAGGGCCCTTGAGAGGTCATCTAGTTCAGTTGTCTGCACTTTGTGGCATGACTAAGTATTATCTAGACCAGTGATGGCGAACCTTTTAGAGACCGAGTGCCCAAACTGCAACCCAAAACCCACTTATTTATCGCAAAGTGCCAATACTGAGGTTTTAGTTAGAAAAAACAACTGCCATAAGTTGTTGAACCCTGGGCGTGCGTGCCACCAGAGAGGGCGCCGAGTGCCACCTCTGGCACGCGTGCCATAGGTTCGCCACCACTGATCTAGACCATCCCTGACAGGTGTTTGTCCAACCTGCTCTTAAAAATCTCCAGTGACGGTGATTCCACAACCTCCCTAGCAGTTTAATCTAGTACTTAACTTCCCAGGTATAAAGATTTTTCCTAACATCCAACCTAAACTGTACTTGCTGCAAGTTAAGCCCTTTGCTTCTTGTCCAATGCTCAGAGGGTAAGGAGAACAAATTTTCTCCCTTCTCTGTGTAACAGCCTTTTATATACTTGAAAACTTACCATGTCCCCGCAGGCTCAAGTCTCCTCTTCTCGTCTCCTGGATAAATACACCCATTTTTTTCAATCTTCCTTCATAGGTCATGTTTTCTAGACTTTTATTAGTTTTTTGTTGCTCTTCTCTGGACTTTCTTCAATTTGTCCACATCCTTCCTGAAATGTGGTATGCAGAGCTGAACACAGTATTCCGTTTGAGGCCTAATCAGCATGGAGTAGAGCAGAAGAATAATTTCTCATGTCTTGCTTACAACACTCCTGTTAATATATCCCAGAATGATGTTTGCTTTTTTGCAACAGTTTTACCTTGTTGACTCGTATTTAGCTTGTGATCCACTGTGACCCTCTGATTCTTTTCTGCTCTAATTTTTCCTACGCAGTCTTTTCCCATTCTGTATGAGTGCAACTGAGGCCCGGTCTACACTGCTAATGACTGGAGATAAGTGTACCCCCCATCAACTTCCTTGCATTGCCATACCACAGCGTCTCCACTGTGCTGCGTTGAAGGGAGATGCTCTTTGGACAACATAGCCTCTCTTCTTTGCAGGGGGAAGGGGATGTGGATTAGTGGTGTCAACCAGCAAGCACTTTCGGTTGATGTAGTGGGTTTTGGTAGCACACTCAATCCCACTACATCGATTCATGGAACCCCACCAGGGTGGACATACTCTGATTATTCCTTCCTAAATGGAGTACTTTGTATTTGTCCTTATTGAATTTAATTCTGTTTACTTCAGACCATTTCTCCAGTTTGTCCAGATAGTTTTGAATATTAATCCTGTCCTCCAAAGTGCTTGCAACCCCTCCCAGCTTGGTATTGTCTGTAAACTTTATAAGTGCATGCTCGGTGCCATTATCTAAATCATTGATGAAGATATTGAACAGAGCCAGCCCCAGAACTGATCCCCAGTGCCACTCATTATGCCCTTCCAATTTGACTGTGAACCACTGATAACTACTCCCTGGGAACCATTTTCGAAAGAGTTATGCACCCAGCTTATAGTAGCTTCTTCTAGGTTGTATTTTCCTAATTTGTTTATATGAAGGTCATGTGAGACAGTATCAAAAGCCCTTCTAAAATCAAGATATACCACAACTCCCACACCTCCCCGTCCACAGGGGTTTTTACCCTGTCAAAGAAAACTATCAGGGTGGTTTCACATAGTTTGTTCTCGATAAACCTATGTTGACTATTATTTATCTTCTAGGTGTTTTCAAATTGATTGCTTAATTATTTGCTCCATTATCTTCCCCAGTACTGTGGTTAACATGATTGGTCTGTAATTCCCCAGATCATCCTTATTTCCTTTTTTATAGATTGTCATTACATTTGCCCTTTTTCAGTCATCTGAAATTGCTCTCCAGTCTTCGCTGACTTTTCAAAGACAATAGCTAATGGCTCAGGTATCTCCTTAGTCGGATCCTTGAGTATATCTAGGATGCATTGCATCAGCTCCTGTTGACTTGATGTCATCTAACTTGTCTAATAATTTTTAACTTGTTCTTTCCCTATTTTAGCCTCGTATCTTACCTCATTTTCACTGGTATTCACAGGGTTAGATGTTCAGTTTCTACTAACCTTTTGGGTGAAAACTGAAACAAAGAAGCCATTTAGCACTTCAGTCATTTCTGCATTTTCTGTTATTGTCCCCTTCCCTCCCTGCTCCCTCCCCCCAATTGAATAATGGGCCTATCCTGTCCTTGGTCTTCCTCTTACTTCTAATGTATTTGTAAAATGTTTTTCTTGTTACCCTGTATGTCTCTAGCTAGTTTTATCTTTGTTTGTGCCTTGGCTTCCTAATTTTTATCCTACAAACTTATTTGTTTATATTCATCCTTCGTAATTTAACCTAGTTCAGAATTTTTGTAGGATTCTTTTTTGAGTTTCAGATCATTGAAGATCTTCTGATTAAGTCAGGGTGGTCTCTTTATCTTTCCATATTTTTTATTCAGTGTGGTAGTTTTGTGCCTTTAATAATGTGTCTTTGAAAAACTGCCAACTTTGTTGAGCTGTTTTTCCCCTTAGATTTGTTTCCCATAGGATCTTATTTACCAACTTCCTGCACCAGGGAATAGAAGGTGTATTAAGTTGAGGGAGGGATTATCAATCAATAACAATCTAGCCTGTTTGTAAAGCACCTAGAACATTGTTGGGGTACTATATTAAAAGTAATATAACTGAATAATTTAAACAAAATCTGTATTTCTGAGCATCTTATGGCAAGTCACTGTATTGCTACACTGACAGCATTTGCCATATTGGTAGTGTATTTGCATATTGTCATGATATAGTGAACTGGATTTATTTTGCTTTGGTACTGGATTAACAGTCACAACTGTAAAAATTTCAATGTTTTTATGAATGAATTTAGAGCTCATGAAAAAAAGAGGAACTAAATTCTTTTAAATAGTCTAATGAACAACCCCTCAGTGTCTAGAATTCCTCAACATTATGGAATATTTTCTGTCTTGCTTTGAATGCCACCGTGTGAATTGTGGATTGGAGAAAACCTCTGGGTTGATGAGGAAACCAATTTGTTTTCTGGTTAGAATATTCCTTTATTGCAGGAATTTGAAACCCTTGTTTAATTTTTAAAACAATAAGAAAGCTATGTTATAGTGACTGTTGTTCAAAATCTCATGGCTTAACAGATACGTGCCTCATCAGGTACAATGACACTTTATTTTTAAAATGTATGGGTAAACCGATGCACAGATAGCTGTGAGTTGGAAAAAATGTATTAAATGACATTCCCTTTTTGCTTTCAATAGCTAAAAATGAAAGTGCAGAAAGTACTAGCTCTCAAAAGTGAGTTAATCTGTAAAATTAAACTTTTATAGAATGTGTTCTTCTGTGCATGAGTGCTACAGTTGCACAGGTCCATTTAGTAGCTATACCACACATAAACACACCTCTTTCTCCACTGACTGTAGCTATAATAAAATGCATTTATTTAACACTAAAGATCTAATTTCAATTCCCTGATGCCTTATTATCTTGATAATTCCTGCAAAGGTCTGAAGTGATCTAGCCTGGAGTTGATCAGATTAGAATGGGGTTTGAAATTGTTCCTGTTAGCACAGTAAGGCTGCAGTTTTTCTTTAAAGCATCATGATACTTAAAACTCTTTCTTTCCAAATGTCAAACTTTGGCATAATCAATTGCCTTTTGTAAAATCTTAATATGATAGGAGATGGTATTTAGCTGGTATATTCCTTTACCTTTTCATACACTCTGTGTAAATGCTTTTAAAATATCTCTTACTAAGAGAAAACCCTGACTCTAAAACATTTTTGTCTTGATTTTTGTAGTGTTGATGTCATGACAGCATACTGGACTGTTCTAAAGATGCACTGCTGGTACTAATGGGAAGGGATCCAATATGAGTGTAAATGATGTTGGAGGAAGACGACGCTTTGAGGACAGTGAGTTCACACTACACATATACCCTGGGAGCATTGCTGAAGGAACCATCTATTGCCCCATTACTGCCAGAAAAACTTCAACTGCTGCTGAGGTAATAGACTCTCTCATTAATAAACTCCAACTAGACAAAACAAAATGTTATGTCCTGGCAGAAGTGAAGGAGTTTGGTGGGGAGGAATGGATTCTCAACCCTACAGACTGCCCTGTCCAGCGCATGATGTTGTGGCCTCGCATGGCCCTCGAGAATCGCCTGAGTGGGGAAGACTATCGCTTCCTTCTGCGGGAGAAGAATCTAGATGGGTCAATTCATTATGGCAGTCTCCAGTCCTGGTTGCAGGTGACAGAAGAACGTCGCAGGATGGTGGAACGTGGATTTCTTCCTCAGCCACAGCAAAAAGACTATGATGATTTGTGCAGTTTACCAGATCTAAATGAGAAAACACTCTTGGAAAATCTCAGAAACCGCTTTAAGCAGGAAAAAATTTATACCTACGTAGGCAGCATTCTGATAGTCATTAATCCATTCAAATTTCTCCCCATTTACAATCCCAAGTATGTCAAAATGTATGATAATCATCAGCTGGGAAAGCTGGAGCCCCATATTTATGCTGTGGCTGATGTGGCCTACCATGCTATGCTTCAACGCAGGAAGAACCAGTGCATTGTGATTTCAGGAGAAAGTGGGTCAGGGAAAACACAAAGCACAAACTTCCTGATTCATCACCTCACTGCTCTCAGCCAGAAGGGATTTGTTAGTGGAGTAGAACAGATTATTCTTGGAGCTGGACCAGTGCTTGAGGTAAGATTAAAGTGATAACAATGATGCAACTATTTTTTGATGTGTTATAAAACAAACTGTCCTGATTTTATCTGATTGGTCTGGGGTATCTGTTGAATGATGATAGTCAGCAAGAATGCAATCAGATTAACAATAATAAAATTTAGGTGTGTGCTTTCTTAAAAACAATACAATTTTTACTTTCTTGAACAGTGGATAGTTATCTTGTGAATATATTAATAATATGCCTTTTCACTTAAGTAATGTGATAAAACAGTGAATTTTCTTTTGCAAAAATTCTTGGTGATCCCTGCTTTCAAATCACTGCAGTGTTTACATTTAACTTTGTTGAGGTTTTTTGATACAAAGCTAATTTGTATTAAGATTTTGACAAATGTTATATTAGAAGCCTTGCTACTCCTTTCCCATCTGTCAGAAAAATCAATGTATTCTAGAAAATGTGCATTTGTGTGGTTTGTTGCTAGAGGACAATTTTTGTAAAGAAAAAGGTGAGTTGGACAAGTATTTCGGCATGTGATTGTAGGTGTTCTTTCCACTTAGGGTATACGCATCCACAGTTGGAGATGTTTCACCAGTGGTGATATTATCCAGGGTGCTGGACAGCTATGCCCCCTCAATTCTCCAGCTTGGGGTGCTTCTTACACTGCTTTGCTGTGAAAGCAATCACTCCTGGTGTGGTCACACAACCTTCAGTACGTAAATCACTTCTAGCTATATTGTATGAGTGTCACCCATTAATTGCACTGCAGATAACACCAGCAATTTCCCATCACACACTTTTTCACCCAGTAATATGTCGTGCGCTGCCCAATACCCTCCTGGACAGCAGAAGCTTCTATAAAGTCTGTCAGTTCATTAATGTTAAATGATATGCACAAATCTTGTTACCCCAAATGAAGTTTCCCAAACTCTTTAATCCAAAGACACACTGGTTTAGATAAATCAGTTTTATTAACTATCGAAAGATAGATTTTAAGTAATTACAAGTAATGAGGCATAAAAATCAGAATTTGTTATAAAGGTGTAAAAGGTAAAATACAAGAAATATCTTATTTAATGAGCTAAATGTTTTCAAAGCAAAGGTTTCTATCACCACATGCTTACAACAGTCTGGCTGGATTCCTTTCAGCCAGGACCCTTCGCACAGTTCAGTATTGATTTCCTTGACTTTCAAGTGGTGTTGATGCCGTGAGCAGAGATGGAGAGAGAGATGTAATCTGGGGAGTCAGTTCCCTTACTTCAGGACTCAACAAATCCTGGGCGCCAGGTCACCACGGCTCCCAGGAATTTGGCCATAGCACCTAGCTATGCTGTGGTATGTAGGAAGCTGAACCCCCCTAACACCTTTTAAAAAAACCAACCAAACAAAAAAAGCTGGTGGTGTCTTCAGAGGGCTGCCATATGGCCGCTGAAATTATTGGCGGTGGTGGGGCTCTTTCAAACCGCTGAAAGTGGCGACTGCTGCAGGTTTTGGCAGTGAAGGGCATTCTGAATTGCCGCGGCAGAGCAAGGCGCCTTACCTTTAAGGTTGGCTCCTAACTGGGCAGCACCTTTGTCGAGTCCTGCCTTTCTTATATTTTTTTTGGTTCCAGCTGAGGTTCAGGAAACAGAACATCTGTGATGATGGGTTTATCCAGCTGTTTCTTACTAAAATGTAAATTTCTTGCTCAAACCCTTTTTCCTGCCAAAGAAAGACTGCTTAACCAGGTGACAATAATCCATTTGATTTGTTATTGATACCTGGCTGAGGAATTAGTTGGCCTTTTGTCTGTGAGGAACTCTGTCTGCACTTGGCGCTTGTCTCAGTAAAGTCATGCAGTAGAATAATTTACCTTTATATACAATGTTGCAGCACATATTTTACCAGGACAATGATGATCAGCAATATTGGAATAATCAGGTCTGAAAAATGCATGCATCACTTTGGACTGATCTTCATGTGGAAAGAAGGGGCAATTTTTCCAATAAACTCAACATCAAAAAAATAACGTCATCGATATGAGAGGCTTTATGCAGATGCGTTTTGTTGACTCTTTTGACATAAATAACCAGCAGTTTTCCCAGGTTGGTTGTTCTAAAACATTTACAAAGTAGCTCCATGTCAGTCATACGTAGGATTAATTCTGAGAAGCTAGGGTGCCAATTTTTGAAGTTATTGATCTAGGATCATTACTCTTGGTGCCTGTTGGACTCTAAACTTCACCCGACTTCTGGTCAATTTTATAAAGTTTCTCAGATCCTATGTCTGCTATATATCACTGTCACATCTTGCAAAACCAAAACTTCATTTATGGTTCTCTTTAAGCGGTGCAGAAGAGCTTTAGGTAGTCCTGAGTCTCTTAGATTTCCAAAGGATGGGGAAAGAGGAACCCTTTGTGGGAGAGGTGGCTGCTGGAATCGCTTGCCTCTGAATTTCATTTCCTCAGAGTGCACATGGAATGGAAGAGCACAGCTGCACAATGTGTGAGGACCTTGGACTGAAAGCCCACTCATGGGATGGTCTTTAGTCTTGCAGAAGTAGAGTTTCTGGTCTATATACAGAAACTATTTAATCTTTCAAATGTTTATTTTTTCACATATCACTGTCATTTAGAATATCCTGGTTTTAGGAGTTCACTGTTTTTAAGCTTTTAATTCTTGTTTAATCACTTTTTGTGATATATAAAAATAATATGGTAGAATCTACCTGCCAAGTGCGTGGATTGTCTTTCACCTTTTTGCAAAGTCCCTTAAATAGCAATGAAAATTAAGCTATCTATTGCCAGAGATGCATTCCCAAGGATGGATGGAGTGAAAATGCAGAACACTAGATTTTATGCAATTTCATAAGGCTCCTATGAAACTTTTTATAATACACTTTGTGCAACAGCACAGGGCAACCATCTCCATGCGATTTCCCCTCAGGGATAGTCTAGAAATATAATTGCAAGGTTCCTATGATCTTTGGCCTTTGGAATATGGGAAAGGCATGTCACCATTTGCTATCTAGTAACCTAGGTGATGTCATTAATATAGTTACAAACAAAGCCAGTATTCAGATCCCTACTTTCTGAAAGAGTGCCACCTTTTGAGGTATATTGCTTCAGAATTCTGCATAATTGAAAAGGTGATTATTTTATATTTTGGCAGAATGGTATTTAGAATACACACTTGGTTTGTGGTGAGTTGACAGTTATTTGTAGTAATAACCTAATTGAATGGCAGTTCAGTCACATTTGGTATTTTTGTATTTGACAGTCCTGGATGACTTCAAACAAATCCTATTAAGTTGGAATTTGACTTCAGTATTTGAGCTGGCATTATTTGAACAGTGACTAAACAGTCTTTCTGTGATAAATTGCCATGTAATTGCTGCACCTATATTGTGATTCAGAAGCTTTCAACTAGTTGAAAAAGAAAGCCAACTTGTTCTTTGTTTGATATTTTATTTCTGCTTATATGTGCATTTTCCAATTTCCAAATCATAGAGAATGTGTTTGATTTTCTTTCCAGACAAGGCTGTTGTCTCTGATCTTGCATCAGCTTCCCATTGAGTGAGTGTGCACCAAGAAAATGGTGACCATCAAAGCAAATATTGAGGGGTTCAGGTGCACAACTTCATGTAATCTATTGTTACATTTGGGTGTTGAAGCAAAGCAGCATGCGTCTTTGCTGCAGATTATTAACACACATTAGTTATCCAGTTGTAATCCTAGTTAAAACAAAGAATGTAGCTTTATAGTGAGGTCAAATACGACAGGTCATCCAGGGATGGGATATGGTGACAGCTTAGCCCTGTGACTTGGTGGTAAAGTTGTTGTCTCCGCTAGGATTTCTTCACAGCAGGGCAATGGTTACATGTTAGTTATCTGCAGCCAAGACATAGTCTAAGTTCTACTATGAAAATGGTTTTCCAACAACCCAATGTTCAGTGCTTTTTTTAAGTAAAAGGTATCGAATGGGTGAAGCTGTTTAACTCAGATCAACTTTAGTGCTTGAAGTTACATTGTATCGTATTCTGACACTGGAGCAGAAGCAATCATTCACTCTTGGATAGTGTCCATATTGAATGTGTATTCTGTGATGTTGCTGTTGTGTAGAGTCTTCAAGAAAGTGTGCCGTGACAAAACAGTGGCCATCCTATCTGCCATTGTGGTCCTGTGGATTCTGGTTCACAAAGGATATTGAATTAACTTAAGACTCTCTAGTTAGGTTTGATTCTTTTACACTGAAATCTTTCAGCCAAAACAATTCACATCTGATCAACATTTTGCACTCAAAAATTAAGGTAGACTGAATTCTTTTAGCTAACGGATATTAAAAATATTATTAAAGATAACGTTTAAAGAAATGATCAGGCACAGAGTTTAAACAAAAGAGTTTCTGGATATCTGAGTATAATGTACAAAGTTTTGTTTGGAAGTTGGAGAGTTCAAGGAAAGCATAATCTATGGAGGGTACTAGGTTTGATGGTTTAAAATACAAGCATTTGGTAAGTGGGTACGTTGTTCATTCAGAAGATATGTTTGTGTGGTTTGTGGGAAATAGATATGGTAATGAAAGCAGGATGACACTAATGCATTGTCAAAATCGGTATGCTAGTGACATGTAATTCTCCCAAAATGCTTTATAGCTCAATGTCTAGAATTGTTGGTATCTAATCTTATGCACAGGCATGTCAGTTATCTACTTGAACTTTCAAGTCTGCTCTACTCAAAAAGAGGATATATGTTGAGAGAAAGAGGTAAGCGTGGTTGGCTTTCACCTTTTTGATTGGTTCTCATGCTTGTCTGCAGTACTAAGATTGGGCCCTATGGCTCCTTTGGAATCTAATGTAATTCTAAAAATCTGTGAATCGTGGGATTTGGCACCAAATCTCAGGCTTGGGAAACTAATCAGTCTGGATTGCTGTCTCTGAATCTTCAAGACTGTACTGCAAGGAAAGCTGTCACAGACAATTTCTTTTTAGTCAGATAATACTAAAGATTTTTTATAAGTGCATTGCATTACAGTCCCCACATCTAGCACAATGGGGGTTGGTAAATTGTGGCCACAAGGTACCTCATTCCTCTGTCTCTCAGCACTTAACACTATCCCGCAAATCACTTCTACCCAATCTTCTTGTACAGAAAATAACTTAAAACGTTTTAGTCTAGATTCCTCAGTATCTTCCCAGCTTGCCCATTTGTGCAGTTTGATGAGATTAATCCTAAACAATAATTCTCCCATTCCTACCTTTGTTACAATGAAGTGCAGGTTTCAGTTTCATATCAGTGGTTTGTGGGCATATTAGCTTTCTAAAACATTAGAGGTTAAAAAAAAATCAAAATTAGAGGTACAGTAAATTGAATTAAACAAACAAGACACCAAACTACCATAACTCTCTCTTTAGAGATACCTGTCTGCTATCTTCCCTTTTCTATGTGCGTTTATTAGTTTCCAACTTTAACTCTTGACACTTTTGAAAGATAATATGCAGTCAAACCATGGATAGGTCCCTGCAGCCTTAACTTCACTTTTAAATGACATTTTTGAAGATCATCTGGAGAGGAGCCCTTTTGCAGCAAACACTATGAGGCCTGCGAAGACGGGAAGCCTAGCCCAGCAGACCATGGGAGGGAGGTCCAGTTGGGACATGATCCTTTGGTCTGTTGGCTTCTAAGTCTGCTGTTAATTCCACAGTCCACCCGCCTTATTTTGGAGGGAAGTTTTAATGCAGATATCCAAAGGACTTGGTACTCTTCTCCCAAAGTCCACAGGAATGCAAAAAATGTAGCTGGCAGGAGGCTTGGGCATCAGCCAGTACTGGCTCCTGGAACTCTAAAGAGCGAAAAAGGCTTATCTGTCTCAAACTAAGTGTTGAGGAGTAGGGCAGTTATTAGACCTCTAAGGGGCACTGGGAGTCTTCCATTTTACAAGACTTTAGTAAGTTTGCAGGAAAGGAGTATAACATCACCCTGATATTTCTCCAGCTGTCTCTTCTCTATCTCATCTTCTGTGCCAGGTCTCTTACAGTCTGCAGAAACTGGATTACCTTCCTGTGGAGCTCACCAGGCCCCATGGGTTGGATGGAACCTGCAATTTGCATGGGGAATTTTCAATTTCCTAGCTTGTTTTCCTTGTTAATTCTTTCAAAGATTGAGAATTTGCTGACACATCCTGGTACTTTTCCCATGCACCAGCATAAGGACATTGTCATGCTGTATACAGCTGTAAAAGTCATGAGTGCTTTTCTCAATCTTCTATAGAGGTAGACTTGTAAGGATTAGATATTTATCAGGAAATGTTGATTTCATTGTACACTCGCAAACTGATGAAAATATTTACTAAGATAATCAGAATGTATAGGTCAGCAAACTAAGAAAAGTGCTGCTTTTGAACTTTTTAGAGTTTAAGGATATTTACTGTGTTTTGATGTGTAATATTGATAGTTTGTTTTAAAGACTTATAAAGCTGTAACTTTTTGAATCTCAATGTTTACTGTCATAATTATTGCCTAACTGCCTTATAATTTTGCGCACCAGTGAAAACGTAAATAGATAAAATTGAAAAAGCTGTAAAAATAAACATTGATATTATCTATTAGCATTATATAAAAAAGAAATTCTACAGAAACTATAGAGGAAAGGTATATGTGCAACTTTTTCATTCTTTGTGACAGATAGGAATGAGGAAATGTATTAGACATCATTATTTTGCTGTTAAATTGTTTCCTTTCATTTATTCCTGTTTGCATCTCACTATATTACTGTGTCTCAGCCATAACTAATACCTCTTTTTGGAAGGAAGAATCAGTGAATTTCTCCCGTCACCATGAGTTGTCCCAAATCTCCCCACAAAGTTACCATATGTACATTCATTTGGAGGACTCCTGCCTCCAAACTGCTCTCCCCCACCCCCACCCCTAGATTAGAAATTTGGAGAGCTCATGTGGAAGTTTTGAAGGTTTGCTTCAGGTCATCTTAATTTCCATAATGTTCTCAATATTCTGGCCTTCTTAGAAAGCCCTGCAATGGCAGCAGCTCAGACTATACATGTTTCCCAGGTGGCTGTTCAGAAACATTTCAGAAAGCCAATCTATGATGTTTACTGACTAAAACACAAAGTTTTGAAGCAAAATAAATTCCAAATATAGTTGGACTGCTTCATTGGTGGTAGCTGATGACTGCTGCTGCCAGTCAGAGCTGATACAAAGACCTAAATTTTTGCATACTGATACATAAATATACTTTATATATATTTTTCATACACTGATAAACCATGATTCTTGTCACAATTCAAGATAACTGTATCTCCTCTTAGTGTTTCAGCAAAGGTGTCTGCTCTCAGGTGACCGGTTCCTCAGCTGCTGTATTTCTGAAGACCCGTCTTTCTCCCTTCTGAACAGGGTGTTTCGAGGCTGCACAATTCCCTGCTTTAAAATATATTATTCCTAGCAGACAGACTGCCCAAGACACACGCTGTCTGGTTGGAGACAGTAGAGATGTAATTGCTACAGTTACAAGTTACACCTCCCCTCCCTAGCACTTCTCATGCAAGCCTATTTTATTGTTAAGGTAAAAGTTCTAGTCTAGGGTGACCAAGCTAGCAAATGTGAAAAATTGAGATGAGGGTTAGGGCTGTATTTATAAAATTGGGGCATCTGATCAGTGGTAAGTCGGTGGTGGTAGCTGCGGGTAGGCTTAGGTGGGCCATGGCCCGCCCAGTTTGAAAGCAGGCTCTTCCCCCCAACCTCTGCTTAAGATACTCTGGCAAATGGAGCTTTCTTGGCTAGTGGCTTCCCATATTTCCTGCTTACAGCCACATTATTGGAAGCATGATGATTGGGAAAGTGCTTGTTTTTTGGCTGGACTACCCGTGTCAACCACAGGCCCTGCCAAAAAATCACTTCTGCCTATGCTCTTGCACTAAGTACTACTGAGGAAACAGAATCACAGAAGTGTAGGATTGGAAATGACCGAAACCAGTGTTTTAGTCCAGGCCACTGAATTCAAGGCTCAACTAAGTATTATCTTCTAGACCTTTCCTGACAGGTGTTTGTCTAACCTGGTGTTAATAAATGTCCAGTGATGGAGATTCCACAACCTCCCTAAGTAATTTAATCTTAAACCACCCTTGCTGCAATTTAAGACCCTTGCTTCTTGTATTAGTGTCTGAGATTAAATGTAACTTTTTTCTCTTTCCTCCTTGTAACAACCTTTTATGTACTTGAGAATTGTTGTCATGCCCCTCCCCCAGTCTTCTCCAAACTAAGCAAACCCTATTTTTTTCAATCTTCCATCACAAATCAGGTTTTCTAGCCCTTTAATCATTTTTGTTGCTCTTCTTACAGCGGTGCAGTTATATTTGCATAGACATAGCCTTAGATATGGTGACAAGTTCCAGAGGGGTAGTCGTGTTACTCTAGTTCAGCAAAACAAACGAGTCCTGTGTCACTTTCAAAGACTAACAAATTTACTTTAATTTAATTCAATTTGTTAGTCTTTAAAAGTGCCACAAGAATTTTTGTTTGTTTACCCTTAGATTTGTTGAGCTGAAAAGCTGCTTTTAGATTTGAGAAGTTAGGGAATCTAACTGCTATTATGCGTGAGAAAAAACAAAGTTTCATTGTTTGCATTTTTTTATAGTAGCTGCTGCCCAGTACTTAGAGGTCAATGAGGAACTCTGAACAGGGTTAGGGGTCACTTTACTGGAAGAATTAGGCTTGTACTGAGTTGTCATCACATAAAAGTGACAACAAACAATACGAAATTGTTTTATTTTAAACTCAATATGCATAGCTTTCTATAGAGGTCAGCCATCTGTAGTGCTTTGTTGAAACCATCGGGGTGGTGAGCACATCCATATCCCCCTTCAAGTAATTCTAGGTAGGGTGTAATTCCCTTGTTAAATTCTATGAGTCAACTGTTTTGATTCTTTAGACAAAGTGACAAAATTACTATGGTGTATGGTAATGGTAGATTAGTGATGTTTGTGTAAATTTCCTTTTGGACTATAAAGTTCAAATAAAAGCCAGTGTGCTCACAGAAAAAAAGTACTTGTGTACTTCCATGTATGTTTGAACAATACCAATTGTTAATAAATATTAGGAATGCTGAGCTATGTTCTATTAAACAGTCATCAACTGTGCATGTTAACCAGACAGCGGTATTTCAGATCTGCTGTATGACCAACCCTTCAGGTACTAACCTAACTTCCTTATGAACTTTTGGCTCTGATACCACATCTTGAGCCCATCTCTGGTATTTTCATGTCCCATTATTGAAACATTTACTGCATTCTTCTGGGTCTGAATTTGGGGATTTCTACACATGAAATCTTAGTAGGAAATTTGTCTATCATGGAGGAAATCATTGCTGCTGGCATCATGTGCACTGGAAATCAATCGTTACCTTCTGACAAAATTGAGTCTGTAGTATACACACGCAGGCTGATATTGTGTGTTTGTTTTACCTAAACTACTAGATGTCTCAGATGTTTTCTAGACTTCGCTTATCAGCATGTTTGTTGGAAAATATGAGGCAACAACTTGGAAATTTGTCGTCTCTTTCTACCTGTTTCATTCACCTTGGAAGTGATGGTGATTTTAAAGAGAATAGATTTTGTTGTTGAATGAATCAAGCAGGCTGATTGGAAAGCAGAACCGTGCATTATCACACTGAGGCATAATTTCTCAAAATGGATTTTTTTTCTAATTTTGGATGCAGAATCAGGTGTGTCCACCATGAGCTGACTCTTACTGCCCCCTGTTCTGAAAGGTCACCAAATAGTAATCTTGCTTCCAAGATGCAAAAAGACACTTTCCAAGGCAAAACATAGGACTTGGAATAATATCTCAGCCCAGTGCTCCGTTGAGTCCAAGTTTGTCTCCAGGGGCATCTAGTACTAGATGCCTTTTTCAGAACAAGGTGCAGGAATCCAGGTGTTGTGCAGTTGTGAAATAATCTGCCTGCCTGGGAATTTTCTTCCTAACAATTACCAATTAGCAGTTAACTTACTCCCTGAGGCATATGGATTTATCTCTTAAACTTTCTCACTCTTTATCTAATGCAGCTGAGAGAATTTATCTGAATAGAGATGTCTCAATATCTTTCTGTTCTATGTTATTGATAGTCTAATTTAGCTTTAAAATATTTTTTTCCCTGAAAATACTGTTTAAATTTAAATTGACCTAAAATTGTTGGAATTGAAATACTTTGATTTGTGGCATTGCCAGTAATTTATTTAGCAGATCAAAACCTGATTGAAAGTCTAGGAATACTTTACATAGGAAAAGTCAATGCAATAGAAACATGCTTATCTAATTTGCCTGTAATAGCAAAGAGTTAATTAAATTTGCTTAGTAAAATTCATTAAAGGCTGTTACGCTTTAACTGAGGCACTCTGTTCTGTTTATAAACATAGTTATACAGGACAATAAGAGCTGTTTCATATTGTAAACTCAGTAAAATGTTCTGGGT
Organism: Pelusios castaneus; assembly: GCA_007922175.1. Classification (NCBI taxonomy): domain Eukaryota; kingdom Metazoa; phylum Chordata; order Testudines; family Pelomedusidae; genus Pelusios; species Pelusios castaneus. The sequence continues at coordinate 394,699 of ML685910.1, read as the reverse complement.
AAATTAAATGACCAATTTAATTTATTTTTTTCTTAAAAGAGAAGCACGATGCGCTCAAAGAGAATAAGAGAATAGAATTCTCGCTATCTGAGGAAAGATGATCCACATTTAACAATTAAGTTCTTGCAGTCCTTTCACACAGAAGAATTTGGTGGTTCTCAGAAGGACATGGTCAAGTCTTTGTGGACTTTTCTGCAAGCTTCAGTCTGTATTTGATTCACCACCAGCCACTAAATGGCTGTCGGAAACAAGCAGTTTGGCCGTGACTTGATTCCACATAATATTTCTCTAGGCTGGTTAGTGGTGCAAGAGATGGAGGGGGAAGATGACTTTTTCCAGATTCCTTTTGTGCTTTTTGGAAAACATCACTTGAGCCCCATCTCTTAGTGCTTGTAAAAACAACGAGAGTCCTGTGGCATCTTAAAGACTAACAGATTTCTTCGGGCATAAGCTTTTGTGGGCTCCAACCAACTTCGTCAGATGCAAGTGTGTTGGAGCCCACGAAAGCTTATGCCCGAAGAAATTTGTTGGTCTTTAAGGTGCCACAGGACTCTAGTTGTTTTTGAGGCACGCAGACTAACACAGCTACCCCTCTGGGTCTTAGTGCTTGTCTACACTTAGTAGCAAGGCAGGAGCACAGCTGCACCACTCTATTACCTAGTGAAGTGCTACCTATGCTGATGAGAGCTTCACCTATTGGGTACTTAATTCACCTCCCTGCAAGGTGGTAACTAGGGGGCGAAGCCCTCCCGTCACCATAGTGCTGTCTACAGTCGGGGTTAGGTTGGTATAACCACATAATTCACTGTGGATTTTCCCTACTGAGGGATGTAATTATGCAGATATAAGTTTGGGAACACTGGCGTGGTCTACACTACAGTCTTCTGCTTGTATGTTGTATCTCTTTACTGATCTTGTTTAACTGTAAACACTTCAGGGCAGGGTCTGTTTGTTACTGGAGGTTTCAGCAGTGCTTTGTGCAATGGAATCCTTAATTCAATTGGACTCCCTGGGTTCTACTATATTTCAATTAACTAGAGGGTTTGCTGCATTATTCTGTGTTCAGAATGTCTCTGTTGTATTCATGCTCCCAATGTTCTCAGAATGCTGTGTTTCTCTAGCTTGCCTATATTAGCTGATTTCAAATCAGTATCAGACTCTAGGCCAAAATATTAAGAAATGTTTTTATTACTCCTAGCTTTAATATATTCAGTCTGTTTAGCTTGCAAGTTCATAAGTGTATTTGGTATCTCCCCAGAATATTAGCAAGTGATAAAATCAATCTGGACTCAGAGAAATTTTTGCATTCTAATAAACATGAATAAGGCCATTAACTTTTTGGCAGGGCTAATAAACATTCCATTACATTGCTTTTAAAATCCAGTTTCATTATAACATCTGAATGTGAGAACCTCTTGTTCCTTCTTTGGGTGATGTCCCTGTGGTGCTCCACTTTAGCTGTCGTCACATCCCACACTGTTGATCAGAGATCTTTTAGCAGTAAATGTCTGGGTCACACAGAAGCAGACTCACAATGGACTCAGCAGGCTTTGGCATACCCGTGACCCTCTCTCCTCAGTTCCTTTTCAGCCATCTGTGGTTGAAGACGGAGTGTTTGAGCAGAGAAATTTTCTCATCCCTGAAAGAATATTGGCCGTAGTATTTAGTCAGTCATAGTTTTATTCAATTTTAGTTAGTTCTTTAGTCAGTTAATAGTTTAAACATGTTTAAATTAGTTATATTTTATTTTAAAAACCGAGAGTCCAAGCTTATGCCCGAAGAAATTTGTTAGCCTTTAAGGTGCCACAGGGCTCTCGTTTTTTGCTGTATACAGACTAACATGGCTACCCCTCTGGAACTTATTTTATTTTATTGTTCCTTATATCACATGTTTCAGTTAATTTTTAGCTCTTAAGCTGCCCTTAGACTTGGACATGTCAGGCTTACCAGGCTTCAAGAGGTCTTCCTTTTGTAATGAAGCCATTCCTGCCTTAGATGGACATTTGCAGAGTATAGTGCATACATCCCTTTAAGCTTCCTTGGATGTAGAAGACACATCAATGAGGACCATGGTCATAATACTTCAGAGCCTCATGGCTTCACACAGCAGCATTGCCAAGAGATTTACAGACAAAGATAGGTGGTCTTTATCAAACAGAAGAGCCTCTGTTTTCAGAGAAGACTAATAAAATCTTACATTCAATGAAAGACTCTAGGGCTACGCTAAGGACTCTAGGAATTTATACCCCTACATTCAAAAAGAAATGGTACAAATTCCAACCCTATCTGCATAGATATCAACCTCCTTGTCAACACACACTATGAACCACAAAGGGGAAAACAGAGGGACTACAAACAAAGAGTCCTGTGGCACTTTTAAAGACTAACAAATTTATTTATTGCACGAGAGAGGCTACAGATTTGAACTGTCTCAACAATCACCCATCCGGAACTTAATTGGTGTCCTCCAAGCAACAATTTTGAGTCCTTGGTCGAGTGTCTGAGAAATCCCACTCACCAACCAGTGTCAGATTCAGCAGTCACACAATTCAAATTTCATCTCAGGCAATTCTATCAACACTGGTCCACAATCACAACAGATGAGTAGGTTCTAGAAATAATCGAGTCAGGATACAGAATCCAGTTTGCATCCACCCCCCCCTTCCACACCTCTTCCCTGTCTCTTTTCAGGGACCCTACTCAAGTGTGTATCTTGCACCAAGCAATAGAATATCTGCTATAAATAGCAACAATAGAGCTTGTCCCTCATCAACACGGGACAAACACCTTTATTCCCACTACCTTATAGTTCAGAAAAAGAATGGGGGATGGAGGTATACTCTGAACCTGAGAGGACTGAACAGATATGTGAGACAGCAGAAGTGCTAGATGGTCACACTATCGACAGTAATACCAAGGTTTTTTCCAAGGTCCTGCAATTGTCACAGCATAACTAAGGACACAAGGTGTTTCAGTCTTTCCATGTCTAGATGATTGCTTAATAAAAGCCACAAGTGAAGCATCAGTGATACTCATCACTACACAAAGCGTTACATTATTAAGGCAACTCAGACTCAAGATAAATTTAAAAAAAAAAAAAAATCTACCTTGAAACCTACACATGAACTGGAATTTATCAGAGCTCAGCTCAATTCCATAACAGCAACAGCATCCCTATCAAGACCCAGATTGCAAGCAACTGTAGATCTCATATCACATGTGAAGATTGCCCCACAAATAACAGCACATCTTGCTCTACCGCTCTTGGGGTCACATTGCTACCATGACCTTTGTGGTGCATCATGCCAGGTTATATATGCAAGCCTTCCAAGCGTGGTTAGCAACTGTTTACAGGCCGAACAGACACGGCTTCAGCAAACAGCTAACTGCACCAAACGATATCAAAGACTCTCTTCTATGGTGGACAAACAAGAACAATGTAATGTCAGGGATTCACTTCACACAACTTCAGTCAGCCATCATGATTACGACAGTTTCTTCCCTTGTCGGCAGCAGGGCACACGTACATCACCAGACAATACAATGCAGATGGTCAAAACCAGAGACTGCCCTTCACATCTTAGAACTGAGAGCAGTGCGCAATGCTTGTCAATACTTTCTGCCCTTCATAAAAAACAAGTCAGTGAGACTGTTGACCAACAACATAGCCTGTATGTTTCATATCAATTGCCAGGGAGGAGCAAGGTCACATTCCCTGTGTGTCGAGTCAATAAGGCTATGGAATTAGTACATATGGCATTCCATTCACATAGCAGCGTACTTACCAGGATTTTAGGTTGTGACTGCAGACATTCTCAGTAGATATTTCCTACTTGCTCACAAATGGCAATTGAACGACAAGGCTTCACAATAATCTGTTTGTTTGCCGCAATCCAAAAATGAAAATGTCACCAATTTTGTTCTACGGTAGGAACAGGTGCAGGATCAAGAGGTGACACATTCTTAATCAACTGGAGTGAGGGCCTACTCTCTGCATGTCCATTCATTCCAACCATACACAGTACTATCCACAAAATCAAAGCCAACAGAGAAAGAGTTATAATGATAGCACCAGCATGGCCCAGACAGACTTGGTTTGCATATCTGCTCACTTTATCAGCACACAAACCAATTCACTTTCTCACGGGGAAGATCTATTGTCACAACACAATGGATGAAATACACAAACTACATTTGACTGTGATACCTAATTAGTTCCAACCAGATGAGTTAGACTGTTCTCACTCAATTTTCTTAAGTTCTCTTAAGCAGTAGAAAACCAATGACTAGGCGGACTTACTTCCTGAAATGGCAGAGTCTAATCATGGTGTTTGGACAGACAATTTACACTGATACCCTCTTCTATACCGAACATCTTGGGCTACATTCTGGACTGAAACAATCAGGGTTCTCAATCAGTTCTTTACAGGTTCACCTTGTAGCAATTTCAGTATTCCAGAAACATATTAATAAATCAAGCATCTTCACTCACCTGACAGCAAAATGCTTTTTAACTGGGTTGCAGAGAGTCTTCCCTACCATCCATCCCCCAGTAACACCATGCAACTTAAATTTAGTGTTACAGACTCTCATGAGACCTCCCTTTGAGCCCATGGCAACATGTTTTTTATTACATCTCTCCGTGAAGGTCTCTTTCTTGGTTGCAATCACATCTGCCAGGAGAGTAGGAGAAATTATTGGTCTCATGGCAAATCCCCCCCTACACAGTTTTCCATAAAGATAAGGTCACGCTTAAACCTCATCCAAAGTTCCTCCCCAAAATTGCCTGATTTTCATATTGATCAGTCTATACAATTACCTACCTTTTATCCCATGCCACAAACAGATCCTTAGGAAACAGCTCTTCACACATTAGGTGACAGGAGGGCCCTCTCTTTCTATATAGAGAGGAGAAAAACATTCAGAAAATCAAATAAACTCTTTATTTCCTTTGCTGAATGTACAAAGGGAGAAGCCTATCAACTCAGACTATCAAATGGGAAAAAACAGTGTAGCCAAACATGTTTCCAACAAAATGGGCTGCAAGTTCCATCGGATGCATTAGTTCATTCTACCCGAGCAATTTCCACTACAACGGCATTCCTAAGTAACATTGCACTTATGGACATATGCAAGGCAGCCACATGGTTGTAAATCCACACCTTCATCAGTCATCATGCAATAGACCATGACACTGCAACCATTGCCTCAGCAGGCAAAGCTGTACTTTCATCACTATACCGAAGTCCCTCCACGAACTGATGACTCCTGCTATATAGTCACCTACATCAGTGGTTTTCAAACTTTTTTTCTCGGGACCTAGTTGAAGAAAAAATCATTTATGCCCATGACCCAACAATTACATCTTTGAGCAATACATTCCAGTCTTTTGGTGGTGGCAGCAGGGGGCACCGCGACCCAGTACCTGAGGGTCTGTGACCCTAAGTTTGAAAACCACTGACCTCAAGTGGAGTACCCACAGGGATATCACTTGAAAAAGACATGGCTACTCACCTGCAGTAACTGATGTTCTTCAAGATGTGTGTTCCAGTGGGTGCTCCACTACTTACCCTCCTCTCCTCTACTTTGGAGTTCAAATAATGGACTTGGGTGGAAAAAGAACTGAGGAGAGGGATCGTGCACTCACCAAAGCCTGCTGAGTTCGTTGCAAGACTGCTGAGTGTGTGCAACCCATACAAATACTGCTAAAAGATCTCTGATCAATGGCATGGGATGAGACGACACCTAAAGTGGAGCGCCCACAGGGACATACAAGATATTAGTCTTTATATTAAAAAGTCATCAGTTGGCATCAGTTATGAAACAGTATTATCTGAGGTTAGCAGGGTTTTTCTCTGTAGGTAGAATAGGATGTATCTGTAGTTATTATGGTAACAACTGACAATTTACTTTTTTATGTCTTCAGCTGTATAAATCTCTTATCTTAGGCATCACTGCAAGTGTTTTGGCCAGGGATTCAATAGAATGATTAGAATGCAATCTTTTTTATGATAGATAATCGTCTCAGAAAGGTAATATAGAATTTGAAACTATTTACAGTTTGTTCAGTTTTTTTCAAGGACTAAAGCTACAAAATCCTGAAATTCTGCAATTCTGAAGAACTAGTGTCTTATTGTCCACATAATTTTTTGGAGTTACTGTCTTACTCAGCTGTAAGAATGGGAATAGGCTACAGTACTCTCTTTTTCCCATAAACAGAGAGTAGGACAGACCATTTACAGAATCATTTGGATGGAAAATAAGTTTACTCGTGTACTAAATTCCTTTTTGTGGTTCTAGAACATTACAAACCTCAACTAGTCAACACCTTTTCTTATGAAACTTGGGCCTCGTCCACATGGTGGGTTGTAAAAGGTTTCCTAGTGTGTTTTAGCATAGGATTGTTTCAGATAGCACTATATTAAAACACACCAGCAAAGTCTACATGGACCAGTTAATGCACACAGCATGTTACTGTGGTATGGTAGCTGTGTCAGTCCCAAGATGTTAAAGAGACAAGGTTGGTGAGGTAATATCTTTTATTGCGCCAACATCTGTTTGGTGAGAGAGACAAGCTTTCGAGCTTACACAGAACTCTTCGTCAGGGTTGGGCAAGTGTCTCGCAGCTAAACATAATGAGGAACAAATTACTTACAATAGGTAGTTAACACAAATTTCAAGGGACAGTTCAACATAAAGTGACCTGTTAATACCATTGACTGTAAGGGTGGTCCAGTAAAAGATATTTCCTTATCCACTTTGTCATTCGTAAATAGGCATTGAGACAGCTGCCATTTCCAAACTGTAGTAGACAGGACACCTCTGAGGGCACCTCAGTGTGTGTTTGTGCATCAGTGACCAAGATTCACATAATAAATTCCCTAGGCCGTCAGACTACTCAGAAGTTGTGTGTAGAAGATCACTGCACTATACAGAAGAGTAGAGCTGTAAAGGGAGTTGTTTTATATTCCCAACTCCTACTCAGTGAAACTTGGTTTAAGCCACTGCACTATTAGGGAAAGACATAAAGCATTTGCTTAATGGAGGTAATTGCCTTATCATGTATATTTGGAGATCCTGTCAGTTTTTTTCTTAAAGCAGAATATGGTCTAATAACGGGTCCCTTGTACCAATTTTGATGTAACTGTTCATTTTTAATTTAAAATCAAACTTCCCTATGTATGTTGTTGAAAATGTGCCCTGCCCCTGTTTTGAGTTCCAGGGAAGTAGCCATGTTAGTTTATTTTAGCAAAAGAAACAAGGCGTCCTGTGACACTTTTAGTCTTTAAAAGTACTACAGGACTTTCTGTTTGTTTCATTTTAAGAATCTCTGAGCAACCGGGATCATCCCAGGAAATGAATTATAACTGTCATTTTGTAGATTAGTTTGAATTGTTAAAACAGAATAAAATTTAAGCATACTTCAAACATTTGAGCACAACTATGTTCCTGCAGAATGAATGTGTCAGCGTTGGTCCCTTTTAATATTAGTACCTGCAAACACTTGACTGATACTGTAGAAGGGAAGTGTCCTTACATTGTCCTTTTGGCAATAATATTTGCCAATTGTTCATTTGTTTGGCAACAGTGTTTTATTTGCTGTTGGTGAAATGTAATATAGCCATTGTTCAGATTGGCGCTATGGCTATGATGCTGTTGTAGTTTTGCTCTTAATGAAAAGCGTATTGTTATTGTCTAGCTGCATGCCATTTTTGTGGGTCAGAGTTGTCCTGCTATTTGGAGGCCCCTAGCAGTGATGTAGACTTGCCAGCAGTTTGTAAATTTTAGCTAGGCTTTTTACCTTAGTCAGGAAATGTGTGTTTGAACTTTATTAAGGGGATCAGGCTAGGATTTACTGTGATCTCATACCAGTGCACTGCCAACTGTAACATGTACTTTTACATTATTATTACTCTTATTTTGTTCTTTGCTTCAGATAGATTTTGGGGATTTTTTTTCTGTATCATTCTTAGGGTTGTTAATCACTAGTGGATGAATGCCTTTAGCCACCCTATGAAATGGCTCTCAGTTGTAATACATTTAAATTGAATAACAGTAACAAGGAACACAGTGTGTAGAAGGGTAGCAATTTCCAAGCTCTAGTGCAGCAACACAGAATTGCTATTCCAATGTGTATGTTTTACATAAATGATGTGTTTGGAAGAATTTACTTTTCAGGAAAAAGTGAAAGGGGTAAATAGTTTTAACTTGCCTAAATGATGACCAGTGGAGAATGAAATAATGTTCTAGAAATGTTTAAAGGTTGTATATATCTCAAGTAAGGAGAGTTAGATTTAAAGGTGGGATTCGGGATGGAATAAAAAAGTAATAGGATGCAACTGAACAAAGAGAAAGTTAGCCAGGCTATAAGGAAACATTCAATAAGTCACATCAGTTATTGAAATAATGTGAGTCCATTTCACATTTGCAAATGGACTGGCCAGGTAATTGAAGAATATACAATAGGAAATAGTCCTGGATTGGTGTGCAGGAATGGGATAAATGTGAACCGGTGGGAGTGTGCACAAGAGGAGTGGGGGCAACCAAGGGTATGTGTATGTGCATGCCTTGATGTTCTAACTCTAACAAGTGGCCATCTAAGGATCAGGAAGTCTGGATTTATATTGGGCTTGGGCTCCTTCAAAAGATATTACAAACCATAATGTTGGCATTAATGCTACAGGACTGAAGTCGAGCTATCTAAACTGCTTGTGCAGCAGAATGAAAACTTTGCTAAAACCTTTAACTCATGCTTGTTATTCTACCAGTTTATAAAAGGGCGAACTACATTTTCTAGTATTACATCACAATCATAATATTTGTAATAATAGAGATGCACTATAAAAAAAACCTTATGGCATAAGTAAAATATGGGTAATGAATGGGTGTAACTGGGTTATTGCTGTCTTGGTTTTTAATTCTAGCTCATGTAACTGTCTTCTCTTTGTAACATCTGGTTTCCATTAGTGACAGCAGACTGAGTAATTCCAATAAAATTGAGAGAAAGCGTAGTGATTTTTAATAAATACAAATTGATGTTCATTTCAGAATTCTTTCATTAACTAGGGGTTTTATGGGAGGTCCTTATGGAAAAAATGTGGCAACTGAACGCTTTTCTGTGTTAGTATCATGTATGAGCTGTTGACAGATTGGCCACTTATCTGGAAGTGTAAAATATTTGTCTTTAAATGTGCTATACAAATTGTGTTGATTGATGTGAATCATGGAATGCAAAACTATCTTGAAATACCCTTACAAGTGCGCAAAGAGGTTGCTTGAATTTGGAATATATATCTCTGCTTTATAAAGGGCATTATGATTGGAAGGGAACTTGACATTTAAAAGTACTACAATGCTTATTTGCCTTTTTCCCTCAGAACACTTTAGTTGGGCACCCTAAAGATCAAGTGGAGACCCAATGTGTGGGGGATGCATGTATGGCCCTGTGATTGTCCTGGGGGCTGACTGGGCCCTTAATTTGTTCTCTAAAATGGGGTTGCATTAATGCCAACGGCTGGAACAGATTTTGTCCTGAGCTGGATCGATGCCTTGGTACTGGTTGGAATGGAAAGTATGGATAGAAACATAGAACATTGCAAAGCCAGAAGTGTTTTTCTGTACTGAGTTGGTGGGTCAGAAAAATTCTGCACAGGAACTTAGGTAAGAGAGACAAGTTCTCCCACAATACATTACACACAATTTATAGATGAGGGAAGCTTAGTGTGGCACTTAGGAGTCCCAATGCCTCACTTAGGTTGGTGGAGCACCAGTGTGGAAGTGTCTGCATGTGCTATGATTCGAGTATGATTTATATGTTCACACCTTAGCTATGCTAATGCAGGTACCTAGAGCCACGTTAACTGCAGTGAAGACATACCTGGCTGAATTTTGGCGGTTGTATTTGAAAGACCTACCAAAGTGTAAACAAATAAACATTTTCGAACTATATGGCTGAATTGTTGTAGTTGGCCCTTTTCAGAGTGTGTTGTGTTTAGAAGTTGAGATCATCTGTTGATGCCTGTTACATACCATGTTCTTAAAGTGCTATCTAGTACTCGAGAGATTACTCTGTGGCCTAGTGGAATGCTTTAAACTTCATAATTTTGCTGTCACCATATGCTTAAATTTAACAGGATGATAAAGTCTGTAATTCCCATAACAAGAATTTTGTGGTAGTTGTATTAAACCTGAAGAAGAGCTCTCTGTAAGCCTGAAAGCTTGTCTCTCCTGCAAACAGATGTTGATCCAATAAAAGATACTGTCTCACACACCTTGTCTCTGGATTAAACACTGTTGAAGCAAGTGTTCAAATGGAAATTTTAACTCCAGTGTCTAATCAGAATAACCTTTTCAATTTTTCATGGGTGTTCAAATTTATTTTTTTAGCTGCTAGTGTGTAAATTCATATATATAGCATCTAATTGAGGGCTGTGAGTTTTGAGACTGAAAACAGAGTAATTTTAAAGGGATTCAGTGGGTGTTGACTCCTCCTTCCCCTTTGCCCTCCTTTTTGGTCCGTGGAAATGGAGGAAGAACTTATGCAGTGTAAAGCAAAGTCCTTTTACTATTTTAGTGTCGTGATGCAGTTGGAGGATTCTATTAAGTTTTCCTCTTTTTTCCTGACCCTTTCACACCAGAATTCTTCTGTGTGGTATTTTTCATGTCTTATTTTCTTTCCTTGAGGAGCAATTGAGCAATAAAAATTTACAAGGTACAGCTGCATCTCAAATGGACAGACACTATAATTAATCTTGTAATGTTCTGATACCCTAGATTTGTCAGCCAGATCTGAAAACCAAACCAAACCTCTAATGACTCTGGGATGGCAGTTTCTTTTTTTTTCTTCTGTTTCCTTGTAGCTTTATTTCCTCTTATTTTTATTTCAGTGATGAAAATATTTACTCAAAGTTAATGAAAAGACTGATCTGGAAAATCTAATAGGTTTATCCATCAATGAAGGACAATTAGAACGGTATCTGGTGTAGATTTTTCTCTGTCGTGCATTCCTGGTGACATAGGCTGTTGTTATATGAGACGTGCTTCTGAGAAGTTTTGAAAAGGGCTATGCAAATTTTGTTTAACCAAGACAACTTCCTCATCAACCCAAGGCTCACATCTAGTTTGCTTTAAGTGGAATAGACTTGCACCTGCTTCACCTTTGGAGAAATGGCTTATGGAGATTGCAAGCGTATAATAATTTATCTTGATTTGAGCATCCAAGGTGAATAGATTTGAATTGGATCTTATAATGAACGGGAAGTTAGTAGAGTTGTTTCTAGATAGAGTTGATGTAATCCATTGTGGTTCAAAGAAAGGGCAGGAAGTTCAGATTTCTGAGTTCTGTTTGTTTTTGTCTCTGCCTTTGTGTGACATTGAAAGAATTGCCAGTCTAATCTTTGTGTCTGTTTCTCCATCTGTAAAATGGGTACTGTATCTACCTCACTGGGGTGATGTGAGAGTTAATGTTTCTAAAGTACTTTGTAATAGTCTACTGGAAAGTATTACATGCAAAGTAGTTTTTTATTACTTTTTATTCTCTGTATGCTGGGGTCTAGAAAGCTAGGGTGTAGAGAGGCCTTAGGAAAGTGAACTGAAATTATTAAATTCCAAAGGGGTAGCCGTGTTAGTCTATTGTAGAAAGACAACAGAGTCCTGTGGCACTTTTAAAGACTAACAGATTTATTAATCGCATGAGCTTTCGTGGGAGAAAATCCCACTTCGTCAGTAAGTTTTTAGGAGATGAAGGCCTGAAAGAAGATTCAGGAAAGATGCTGGTATCACTTTGAAATGCTGGAATATGAGAGTCTCAGGATCAAAGGATAGTGAGTAATGGAAGCAAATAAGAGTTCTAAACTGAGTAAGAAAATAAAGTAGTTGATCTTGAGGATGCAAGTTAGAGGCAGTTAAGATTATGCTACAAGAGCAAGTCAGACTGAGGATAGAGATGAAGGAATCACTGAAGTTGTCAAAAGTTATGTGCAGTTGACTGTCAGCACAAGGTTTAGGTAAGGTTAAATGCCAAGAGACCTTGACCATAAGGGAGCAGAAAAGAGCAGAGGGCCAAGGATTGGATTCTCTGTGCAGAGAGAGAGAAGGATCCACCATCAGAAAGATCTGTTTGATTTGCTTCAGAGATGAGTTGCTTCACTCTCTAAAAAGGAACATGTGACTTTTGTATGTTGTAGTATTGAAAACATATAGTTTGCAATTTCTTCTCCAATAATGAGGAGTAAAAAGAAGGTGGGACTCTATTTTTTGGATCTGTTTAGACGATTCATCATTTTATCACTGTAAATTAGCAGATAAGCTAATACGTAATATTTTTAGCACTAACAGTCATAGCAAAGAGAAGGTGCTGCATTTCCGCTGTTGTTCATTGTGGCCTAGGATAAGCGCTCTTGCATAAAATCCCAGAGTAGAATTTTACTGCAGCTGGGTTACAATACGCACAATAATACATGGAAAGTAATTCATACTAGTGGGTTCTTGTTTAGCTGTTCATAGATTTAATTCAGGTTCTAGTCCATCAACTACTAGAAAGTCCTTCCACTGCTTTTTAAATTATTGAGATAGGTGGCAATCCTTCAGTTTCCAGAGGGGAAGTTCCTTCAGTGCAGTCCTTCATGTGTGGTGGACCCCACTGCCTGTTGTGGGCTGTGAGGGTATGGACCTGCTGTGTCTGATTTCAGAAGCAAAATGCCTACTGAAAGAAACCTGCTTGATAGTGTAAAAAGAGATGACATTCAGCAGGGTAATTCTTCTGCTATTTGTTGTTGTTTGTCATTAAAGATAAGGGGAATCTCATCAGTCCTGAATGAGGAATATAAATCAACAACACAAAGTTTGACATTAAGAAAAATTTTCCTTCTGAGATTTCCCATATTGCTCACCTTAGAGTTTTCTACTTCTTGAACCCTAAATGAAGTTATTTAAAATAAATAAATAAATGTTTTACATCAGTCTAAGGCGGTGTAAAACAAAATTTGAAACTTTGATTTTGCAGCTGTAGATTAAAGCTGATAATGAGCTACATTTTAAGCACTGTGGCATTTTGAAATTGCCAATACTGGTGGGATATCGTATTTGAATTTTACAAAACCTGCTGTATGCAAAAACATGACTGTGGCCCTGCCTCTCAAAAACTGAAGGTGGGTACATACTGTTACCCATATGAATAGTACTCCTGACTTCAATGGGACTATTCATGTACTTAAAGTTAAGTATGTGCTTCCAATTTATCCTCTTATGCTGCAAACATTTATTTTCATTTAAAATTTTTCTTAGTACCATACATTTTTCTCAGTGTTAACAGTGGAATAGTTATTTCAACACTCAGTATGCAATAGTTGAGAGCCTTTTTATAAACACAGGGCAAACTTTTCAAATAAGATGCCAAAAGGTAGGCTTCTAATGCCATTTTAGGTGCCTAAATGTGTTAAGTTTAAAAAAAGGTGTGATTTTGGAATACAAGTCCGATTAATTTTCAACCAGCAAATGCTGAAGGCAAAGGGAATAATCTGGTCAAAGTGTTTAATCCTTCTTGTTTTGTGAGAAGTTCAGTCAATCAAAAAAGGGTGAGTTGTGTACAAATGTAGGCCAGGATATTTTCTTATAAATTTTGTGTTGGAGTTTATGGTGTTGTCAAAGATGCTCGTTAGGCCCCAAACTTGTCGTCTTTCAGCACTGATAAACATTTTGAGTATGAAACTTCTAGGTGGCATACAATCTGAAATTCTAATAACAATAAGGAAATAAATTAAAGAAACAAGAAAAAATCATCAAATTTAGCACTTTAAGTCTATAGGATAGGAAGTAAAGAAACTAGCAACATGTGAATATAAAAAATTAAAATGTAACAATGTTCTAAAATTATTTAGATAAGAATTATATTTTAAATTTTATATAAAAGCAGGACTTCTGGCCACCCAGCTTTAATCCCTTCTATATTATAAAAGGGGAAATCACTGGTGCTACTATATAAGAGCAAAGTTCCAGTCATCTTGATATTGATTTCAAAGAATCACTTTGTTTACCTTTATAGGTAATCTGTTCACAAAGGATTCCTCCACCCTTTTCATTTCCTTTGTTTCCTGGTATTTAGCTGATAAAGTTTATAAATTTGCTGCTGTTTGTTCTTCATCTGTATAGCTCTGCATTAGGAGTCAATTTTCCTTTGAGGGTTTTTTTTAAAAGTAATATGTTTATGAGGAAATACTTGGAGGAATATTTTCCAATAATAATTTGGATGACATAGGTAGTGTGTGGGTATATTTGCTCACAAGGGAGATAATTTCAATATCCATGCTCCTTACTACATGGAGAAATTTTTACAAAGACTCAGTAAATAAGACAAAAATAAATAAATAAATAAAGTAACATTGCCAGAGGGAACCCAATATGTAAAATCTATTTCCTTCCAGTCCATCAGTCCAGTCTATCCTTCTGATCTACTGGTGGTCCCTTTTACAGTGCCTCACTGTTTTTTAATGTGTTTATTCTCACAATATCCATGTAAGGTAGACTACTATTATCCATATTTTGCAGGTGAAGAACTGAAGCAGAGAGAGAGACTATATGCATTTGCCCAGGGTCACATAGAATATCTGTGATGGAGCAAGGAATTACACATGGGTCTCGTAGGTTAATGTCCTAACCACTGGATCATCCTTCCTCTGTGTCCCTGTCTCATAGGCTTGTCAGATTGTATGGCAATTCCACGTTAATAAAACATACTAGAAGCTAGTTAATCTACATTTCTATAACAACATTGTATGGATTTAATATGATCAATTCTCTTCCAGGGTTCTGCTGTTTTCTGATATATTTTGTGTTCGGTGCACAGAAAATTGATCCCTGAAACAGTTATTCTTATGTTTTTTTCCCTTTTATGATTTTGGAGAAATTACCAAATAGCCCTTTATTTACAGGGATACCAATTTAAGATTTACACTATTTGCTAGAAAAATGGTGGTTTTTTTTTCTTTCACATTAGCTATTTAGCTTAACTAAATTCCTGATTTTCAGACCTTCCATGAATACAGAACATGATGTATGCTGAGAATTTTTTTGACTGCTGCTAGTGTGCTCATTACCGCACAAAAACAAATGCTCCCTATCCTCTGGAGCATATTCATAGTGAGGACAACGTTTTAGTACAGGAAGTGTCTGATGGATCAGCTTCCCTCCTATGGCAAATGCATGATAGCTCTGTGACTCCTACAGTAATTCCTGTAATGGAAACGAATAGAAAAATACATATTGCATTGTAATAAGTCAGCAAATGGTGCCTAAGTGCAAGCAGCTACACTAGATGATCAACGGCCTAGAAGGTCTAGAAGCTGGAGGCTTCTTTCGAGGAGCTGGCGGGGAGGAAGTAGTGCCATCTTGTCAAGAATGTAAGGGTGGGGGGCAGGGGGCTCAGTGGAAGGAAGGATGATTGTGGTGGACACTGCTAGACTTGGGACAGACGGGGAATGCTTTGGTCTCAGACTTGTGTGTCTTGAGGAAAGGTAAAGATTGAGTAGCCAAGGAACAGTGCACTCTATCAGGCTGGAGGTGCAGAATGAGAAACTGCAGCGTGTATCAGCTCTATGTGCACCACTAGTGGGATTAGAGGTCCCATCTGCTGTGCATCCAGAGCCCCCCATACCCAGACCCTACTGATAAGCCTCCTGCTGAACAGCTGATTGGTGGCTGGACCCCACCCCTGGATTCTGAAGGTCTGGAAGCAGACTCAAAGGCTCTGAGCCGTAGACAGCTGCATCCTGGCATCTGAGATCCACCTCCAACCCACGATCTGTAAAATGGTCCATGGATATCTGCAGGTCTGCAGGGTTCTACACATACCACATTTGTTGTTATATAAACTGTGTCATTAATCATTACTGTAACTAATCATGCATTTTTCTGTTGTGTTCTGTATTGGGAAAGTTAATCATCTCCACTTATACTAAATCACTATGGGAAAAGTTTTTTCATATAAATGAATATGCTCAGGACCATTATGTTTGGACAGGATATATGTGTCCCCGTTGAAGCCAGTCTTCATTTGAAAATCCTTTTGTATTCTGCAGAAGTTCTATATACAGCCTCAGGCCTATGAACTAGCAATCACAAATCGGAGTTGGCATCATTAGGTGACTGAAATTTCAATGTATGAAGTTCAGTTTTCAGCTAATCCAAGCTACCAATCTTGGAGACCTTGTCAGCATAGTTAGACAAGCAAAAAATACATGCCATTTCATGCCTTTGACATGCACCCATGAATGAACATATAAAATAAAAACAGATATAGTAGACTATTGGTTTGTTTATGCTCTCTCACAAAAGCGCATGTTATGTGATAGTATTTTATTATTTCAAATAAAGGGCGTAGATGAGACTACTGTAGAGGTAAATATTATGGCACAATTTGGGTTCTACTGATCCCAGGGGTGTCCTTTTAATACAGTATGTTTCATTGGATTTATCAGCTCTTTGGTCTGATTTAGAAAATGTGACCTAAATGTGGAAATTATTGTTCCATATCCTTTATTGAATAGTGTAAAACATGAGAAGAAAGTTAAACTGAAATAAGGGATTTTGCTATGTGGTCATGGATGTCTTTTGTGCTATGAACGGGGATAAACTTAATATTTTAAAGCGTGGGATCGGGCTGGAGAGGACGGGAGAGACGTGGGGAAGATTGGGCTGGGGAGAAGGGGAGACTTGCGGGGAGATCGGGTTGGGGAGAAGGGGAGAGCTGTGGGGAAGATCGGGCTGGGGAGAAGAAGAGCCGCGGGGAAGATCGGGCTGGGGGGAAAGGGAGAGGTGGGGAGGTCGGGCTGGGGGGAAGAGGAGAGATGCGAGAGAGGTTGGGCTGGGGGGAAGGGGAGAGCCGCAGGGGAGGTCGGGCTGGGGAAAGAGGAGAGACATGGGGATCAGGATGCCCGGGAGTCTGTGATAGGTGTGTGGGTGTGCAACGCCACTGTGCGGCTGCGCACCTGTGCAGTTTAGAGGGAACATGGGCTGTAAGAATGCAGAATGTTAAAGAATGAGTTGGCAAGGATGCAGTGAAACAACAGTTCATCAGCAGGTGGGATGTTCTCTTGACTTTAAAAAAACGAAAAGAGAGAAAGAAATTAAAACAATCAGCAGCAAACTTATATTCCCTGAAGTGAAAAGTGTTGCAATACAGCAGCATGCAAAGCATACCAAGAAATGCTGTGACTTCCTAAAAATTTTCCTATGTCAAAATTGTCTGCCTTGTTTTGTCAAAATGTCTAGCAATATTATTAAGTTATCCAGTGTTCCTCTGGAAACTGATGCTGGGAAGACAGATCCTAGTGCACAAATTTTGTTTAACTGGCTCCGAAAAACATAAACATTAGAATAAACTATTTTTTCAAAATTAAGGCTACTTGCTTGAGACTTATCACATTATTTATGTTCAAGATCTGCTGAGCTTTGGGAAGATATGTGGATGACTGAGCATATGTTACTGGGTCAACAGAGGAAGTTAAAAGGAACATTTAACTTGGAATGTGTGATCTGATTATTCTGTTTTTTTTTCAGTTGCCCCCCCCCCCCCCCTCTCATGTAACTTTGGCTGATAGAAATAAATATAAGAAAATACAAATTTACAAAACACAAAAAAAGCCCTTGTAGCTCAGATGCAGCAGTCATTTGAACCAAAGATGCAAAGCTCATTATTTAAAGAAAAATGAGAAATAATTGGTTGGTCATGTCGAGTGGGTACCACAGGGATAGCTCTGAGGTTGAATTTTCAATAACTTACTCAGTAATGATTTGGAAGTTGGGCAGGCTAGCCTGTTAATCCGTTTATCATGCTGGACTAAACTGGGAGATAGTACAAACCAGAATAGAATAGAAAGCCTATTTAGAGACTTAGGGGTAGTGTGGTTTAGACATAGGCAGAAAATAACGCAATGAGAGAGAAATTTGAAAAAATGCCAGTTAATACAGGTGAGGGGGAAAACACTTAAAACATGAACAATCAGTTGGAGGGAAAAATAATAAGAAATGGTAAAGACAACTTAGCTCAGCCTTGTAAAATTGTTACAAAAATTTACCAGACTGGCACAAAATCTAGACGTTGGCCATTTCACCTGATGATTGATTGATTTTAATGATAAAATAGCTAGTGGTACATTTATCTGTCAAAAAGAGTTACTGACCCAGGACAGCAGGCAAAGAGTGTTTGGCAAAGCTTGTTTTTGGGTTCATCTATTCTACACTACAAAGTTAGATCAGCTTAAGAACATTGGGCAGGGCTGTGAAAAATCTCATACCCTCTGCACTGTAATTAACCCAACATAAATCTTGATTTAGACACACTAGGTCGAAGAAAGGATTCTTTTTTCATCCTTGCTACAACTGCTCAGGGAAGTAAATTTACTATAAAAATGAGTTCTTCTCTTGCTGTAATAAGTGTCTTCACTACCACAGTGCAGTTGTGCTGCTAGGGTTTTTCTACTGTAGACAAACCTGCAGTGCATTTTGTTTTAAAATAGTGATAAATGTCTGTCATGGGTAGAAAGCAGAGGTCCCTTCAGGTTATTGACTTTGGGTTAAAAGAAATTTCAATCTATAATACCAGCTATTAGATCTACATGAAGTTGCAGGATATTAATTGTTCTTGAACTTTAAATTGCATCCATCCCATACTCTAGAGATAGCTGGCATACGTTGGAATCATTTCGCTAACAGATGAATAAACTTTGTCAGCACACAGAAAGCTCCCTTTCCATCCCAAATAATTACAATTCTGGAAGTGGTGTCCAGGTCAAATATTTTAAATCAATTTATTTGTTTAGCAGGTAAGCTTGAAGATATTTTTTTCTCAACCAGTTGTGTCATTTTGTATCAGACAAGTATCTTTGGAGGTTACTAGCGGAGTTCCTCAAGGATTGGTCTTGGGACCAATCTTATTCAACCTTTTTATTACTGACCTTGGCACAAAAAGTGGGATTGTGCTAAATTGGGAGGTATTGCCAATACAGAGGAGGATCGGGATACCATACAGAAAGATCTGGATCACCTTGTAAAATGGCTTGTTAGGAATAGGATCAAATTTAATAACGGGAAGTGCAAGGTCATGCAGTTAGGGACTAATAAGAATTTTTCTTATAAATTGTGGCTGCATCAGTTGGAAGTGAGGGAGGAGGAGAAGGACCTGGGCGTACTGGTTGATCACAGGATGACTATGAGTTGCCAATGTGATGCGACTGTGAAAAAAGCTAATGCGGTCCTGGGGTGTATCAGAAGGGGTATTTCCAGTGGAGATAGGGAGCTGTTAGTACTGTTATACAAGGCACTGGTGAGACCTGATTTGGAATATTGCGTGCAGTTCTGGTTCCCTATGTTTAAGAAAGATGAAGTCAAACTGGAGAAGGGCTACAAGGATGATTCGTGGAATAGAAAACCTGCCCTGTGAGACGCAACTTAAAGAGCTTGGCTTGTTTAGCCTAACCAAAAAAAGGTTGAGGGGAGATATGATTGCTCTCTATAAATACATCCAAGGGATAAATACCAGGGAGGGAGAGGAACTATTTGAATACAGTGCCAATGTGGACACAAGAACAAATGGATACAAACTATCCATCAAGAAATTTAGGCTTGAAATTAGATGCAGGTTTCTAACCATCAGAGGAGTAAAGTTCTGGAATAGCTTTGCAAGGGGAGCTGTAGGGGCAAAAAACCATAGATGCCTTCAAAACTGAGCTTGATACATTTATGGAGGGAATGATATGATGGGACAGCCTACTTTGGTAATTGACTGATCTTTGACTACTGGTGGTGGATATGCCAGTGGCCTACGAAGGGAGGGTACATGAGGTGGGTTCTGAGTTATTACAGAGAATTCTTTCTTGGGTGTCTGGCTGGTGAGACTTGCCCACATGCTCAGGGTTTAACTGATCACCATATTTGGGGTTGGGAGGGAATTTTTCCCCAGGGCAGATTGGCTTGGATGTTGGGGTTTTTTTGCCTTCCTCTGCAGCATTGGGCATGGTTCACTTGCTGTTTGATTCTCTGTATTTTAAAGTCTTTAAATCATGATTTGAAGACTTTAATAACTCAGTTGTAGGTTAGAGGTTCATTACAGGAGTGGGTGGGTGAGGTTTTGTGGCCTGCATTGTGAAGGAGGTCAGACTAGATGATCATATTGGTCCCTTCTGACCTTAGAGTCTATGGCTATGTCTACACTATAAGAAGTTAGGTCGACTTTAAGTCAACTTAATAAGGTCGACTTTACAAAGTGGTTTCCCTTAACCGGGACTTAGTAATTTGACCTAACTTCCCTTAGGTCAAGCTAAGAAAGTGGACTTATGTGTCCACACTGGGCTTAGATCGACCTAAGGAGGGTTAGTTCGAATACCTCGTGGTTCTTATTAAGTCGACCTAAGTGTTCATTAGGTCGACTTAAGGAAGCCCCTTTAGTCGACCTAATGAAAGCCTATTGTGGACAGGGATTAAGTTAGGTCGACTTACGCCTCCTTAAATCGACCTAACTTGCCAGTGTGGACATAGCCAAAGAGTCTGAGTTTTTTTTCTTAGTTTGCTAGGATTTTCAACAATGTATGGGAGATTGTGCTGAAATTTTAAGAATTATATTTGGTAACTAACTGCTGGCAGTGTTAGAAACTGATTTATATGGTTTATGTCAAATAATCTATACATGTAGCCAGAGCTTGTAAACCATGTCGGTGGGAAATTCAAACCTTTCTCTAGTTTTTGCTTCATTGCCTAAGATGTTAGCTTGTTAGGAGGTTGTTTGCCAGTGTTTGAGTCATGCTGAAAAAGACAAATGAAAAAAGTTATTCTTTAATGAGCAGGGAGATAGCAGCTGCTGGCAATTCTTGAAATTATGTAAGATAGAAAACATTAATGTATCAAACAAGGAGTCCTGTGGCACTTTTAAAGACTAGCAAATTTATTTATCACATGAGCTTTCATGGGAGAAAAGCATCTGACAAAGTGAGATTTTCTCCCATGAAAGTTCATGCGATAAATAAATTTGCTAGTCTTTAAAAGTGCCACAGGACTCCTTGTTTGTTTTGCTTAACTAGACTAACATGGCTACCCCTTTGGAACTGATTAATGTATCAGCTAGCCAAAGCCTCATTTCTTGACATTTAAAAAGAGAATCAGTTTTCCAGGTATAGTCTCCAGGGTAATTTACAGTTGTTCAGTGAATGTCTTTTTTTGATTGCCGGCTAGGCAGGCTACTTATGATGTACCTTTGTGGATAATATAGAATAGGGAAAAATGGTGCCTGGTACATGATATTGAAATTGAACACACACTGCACAATCTTCTTAAAATTCATTTTCTATTCATCTGTATTTCATTGCTAGCTGCTTCTATTCATTCCAGTTTTGTCAGTTGGTAAAAAAAGATACAGTATCATTATTATACTGTGAGCTCTGTCACTTTGTCTTCAGTTGGTTCCAGTTATTTTATTCCAGTGTGACTACCTGCTATTATTGCTACCACTTGTGGAAACAAAACTGTTTGAAGTTCTGAAATGGAGGATATTTTTGTTCAGTCACAGCAATCTCATCACAAACTCCAAGATACTTCTTGTGAATGGGAATGTAAATCTATATCTGTCGTTTAATTTTTGCAGTAAAATGCATTTTTTGTAAAATAAAATTGATAATCTGATGAGGTAAACCTAAACATCTGCCACGATGAGATGATTGTTTCTACTTGTGAGCTGACAAATGCCGAATTGAAATACCACCGACCTGTATATAAGATGTAGAATAGTTGAGTCTAGCAGTATTGTTATGTTCTTTGGCTGGTAATTTAGAATGCTTTAAAATTTATTTCAGATATTCATACAACTTCATTCTGTACACCATTCTCTCTCTCTCTCTCTCTCTCTCTTTGTGCGTGCGTACGTGCGCGTGGTTATGCGAGGCTTGTTTTGGGTCTGAAGTTTGCAAAGTCCTGTGCAATGATCTGGGTGAGAAGAATGCATTTGTTGCAAAAGCACAAGTTTGAGAGGCAAGATATCTGGGTTCTTCCACAAAGTTATATGACTTTAGTCAAGATGCTTAACTGCTCTCTCCCTCAGTTTTCCTATCTGAAGAATGGGAATAATATTTTACTACCTCAAAGATGTTGACACTTAATTCATATTTATCAAGTGCTTAGGTACTAGGGTGATGAGCAGCATACAATAATCAATGGATAAACCAGGTTTATTATAATTTTCAGTATTTTATGTTACAAGAGTGGAACAGGAAGCCAGAATGGATCTGTGAGTTTGTGGTTATTACCCCACAGAGAAGGTGGGATGTGGGCTTTGTATTGGTGGTAGTTAATCAACTCTCTTTCCCCATTATAAGGGAAAAAAGTAAAAGATGCTAGGGTAGATTAAACACTAAATTTGAAGTCTTTGACACAGTCTCTTTACAGTAATGATAATAATTTATAATCATCTGAAAGTCAGAGCTGTAACCCATCACTTCTGCAGATCTGTGTGGTAGCTTGGTGGCAGGTGTTCAAATGCAGCCTTTTGCAGGTGTGAAGCTGGGTGGGTAAGCCTAAGAAGTGAATGAGCAGGAAAACTGAAAGAGGTGTATACCTGAAAAGAGTGTGGTTCATCTAGCTTCGAGTTTTCCTCTCTTTTGAGTTCCCTCAGTCCAGAGCTATAGGATATATATATATATATATATATATATATATGTTTACTGTGCTGGGGTTGACTGCACCTGTGATATCTCTCTCCCCTTCCGAAGCGCTTTCTGAGTGACAGGGCCATACCTGCACTTCTCCCAGGGCAGTACTGTGTGCTGATGGGTGTTTTTGACTGGCTTACCAGCCTATCACACCCAACAGCACCCCTTGTTTACCAGCTTACCTCAGAGATGACACGATAGGGTTTGGGTCCAGTTACAAAATTCTCTCTGGGAATTTATGATCAGTGTGATATGAAGTGACTTAGGACAGCTCTCCTTAAGAACAAGTATGATTTATTTGATCATATAAATTTAGCAAGAAGAGAGAAACAGAGTTAAAATACTATAAACACCTTTACTTATTTCCTGTTCTCTGAAGTTTAATCTTTCCTCGCAAGTTTAGTTAGCCTTTAGCTTATCCTAGATCCTTTGTCTGAGCACCAGCTTGCATTTCTCCAACCCCAGTGTCTTTCTTCATCTTATCTGTAGTGATTGTTTTGTTTCCTGATCCTTTTTCCTACAGCCACTTGTTACTCATCTCATGAAAGCAACTGGACAATCATAGCATATACAATATTCACATAGAAGTAAAACAGATAGTTCCCTTTTTTGTCACAGTATCGAGTAAGACACACAAAAAGGGTAGAGGCGTATCTTTTCTCTCAACAGCTATCTCAGCCCTGGAACTATTTCCCTTTATTTCCCTGATTCAGGAAAGGGTTCTAGAATATGTGATTAAATTAAGCATATGCTTAAGTGCTTTATTGAATTTGGGTCTAAATAAGTCTTTTCCTCAGCTTCCTTTAAAGGGAAACCTTGTAAGTGGATAAAAGATTCCCAGAACTACAAAACTATCAGAGGTTACCATGGAGGACAAAGATAATGTAAAGTAAAAGAAAAAAAACCATTGCTTGAAAGATTTACGTTCTCTCTCTTCCTTAAGATGACTCAGACCATGTTAATATTTTACAGTTGTGTTAACTTAATATTTTTCTTGTAACAAGATGCTGCATATTTGAATGTCACATAATAGCTGTCCTTTTCTGACCATTTACATGATCAGTCTTGAAACTTGCTTGTTTATAGTAAGAGGAATACTGGCTTTCTCTCATAATGGTGTGCAGACCCATTGGTAAGGCTAACCTGATACTGAAGATAGGATGAAGTACATAATTTTAGCCTACAGAACTCAATAAACTGTACTATGGGCCATTTTCCCCTGTTTGTCCAACACTATAAATATTATTTGGGGATTTTGATCTGTCTTTATGAGATGCCCTTCCACCCCGACAAGTCAGAATATAGGCAAAACCAATCTCATTTACTCCAATATCCATGTTGTGAAAATTCAGATTTTGTAGGGAAATAAAATAAATCTGATTAATAAATTTTTAGTATTTGTCATTCTTTTTAATTGTACTGATACTCTGAGGTATTTATATGAACATAATATATATTTTAAAGGTTTTTTATGCAAGTAGTATTAGGATCTAATTTCAGCCTGTGAAGGAAAACTCTAACATCAAAGTTCTTGTTATACCTGTTAGGAATCAGGAGATTCAGTGAATTGTAATAGTGTCCAGATGAGATACTACTTCATGGCAAACTGGTATGCAAAATTGCAGTGCCATAATTTGCTGCGTAGACAAGCCTTAAGAAAGGGTTATAACCAGTGTTTTTGTTTTTTTCAAAAGGTGCCATTACTTATATCTTGATAGTAAATTTTAAAATGCCTTCCCCACCCCTCTTCTTCCAGCGGCATGCTCCTTTTCCCTGCTGACCCCGCCCCCACCCCTAGCTGGGCAGTGGGGCTGGCAAAAGAGTACCCTTGCATACTGTCCCAAAATAAGCACTGATTATAACTGTATAAAAGGGAAATGACAGGTGTTATTGGTGATTAAAGGGAAGGACCCCTTTCATGGAGCAAACATTATATGTTGGAGAGGGGAGTGGGTGGAGTTATGAACTGTTAGAGGATTTGGTTTGCTGGAACCTCCAGAAACTCTGGAATATTGGGCTGGATATTTGATAATGTGATGCTGTATAAACTTAATTTCCTCCATATTATTTTTCTTAATCACTAAGGCTATGTCTACACTTACAAAAGCTAGTTTGAATTAGTTAATTCAAACTAACTAATTTGAACTAATTTTAGTTAGTTCGAATTAACTTAATTCCAACTAGCATGGCCCCACTAGAATGCTAGTTCGAACTAGCCATGGCCATGCAGGGCACTTGCTTAGTTCGAATTAGACAGTTACATGAAGGTCAATCTGCCGAGTTAGTTTGAACTAGTATGGCCACATTGACTTAATTCAAACTAACTATTTCGAATTAAGGGTTAGTTCGAAGTATATAATCAAATTTATTAGCTCGAATTAAGGAAGCCCTTAATTTGAACTAATGAAAGCCTAGTGTGGCCAAGGCTTAAATTAGTTCGAATTAAGCTTCCTTAATTCGAACTAACTTGCAAGGGCAGAATATAATTATAGAGTTGGCATATGGCCAGGATTAAGATCAAGGTGCTTACAAAAGAACCACAACCTGAAGTGAATCTCTGTTCTTCTCTGAAAGATGGCATCTTCAGCAGCACCACACTAGTGTAATATTGTGGCAGCCTGGTAGTCCTGAAAAGCTTCCAAGTCTTTAATTCTCATGGAATTTGCAAGGCTTTAATGAAATAAGAGGACTAGCTAATGTTTGGAGAAAAAGTTCATGTTGATTAGAATTAATTTCTTGTAGGCAGTATAGATGAGATTGGATACCTTTTCAATGCCATGCTGCTTTATTTTCTTGAGGCGTGGATTTACATTACTTGTTTTATAGAGGGAGCAGAAAGTTATGTGATTTTATCAGGCTTTCCAGAAAGAGACTATATAGCAGATTGATGTTACAGAAAACACACAATTGGGAGATGCAGTAAAATTTTTGTTCAAGTGAGGGATTGATATCGAAGTATCTCTTCTTTCTGGCAGAACATTAACCATATGGCTCTCTATCATTCCTGCAAGCCCTGTTCCAAAGAATTAAACTGTAGCTGCCTTCCCTCAGGAGTAGGTGATGTGATGGAATATGAACCCTTCAGGATCATGAAAGAGAATAGTTATGAAAAAATCCAGCACTCAGTAGTCTTTTCCATGATGTTACCATTACAAACATTAAGCTACAAAACTAATGAATAGTTTATCCATTTCAAATGTTTCCTTCTCTTATTTTCATGTGCTCTAAATTGCACACAAGCTTCATACAAGTGTGTCAGTAGTTTAAGGTAAAAAATATTACTGATTTGTTGTAATTATCCTCCAAAGTAAGCATTGTAATCCCAGGAAATGCAGATGTTCAATATTAAAGCTAAACTTAAAAGAAATCCAAACATGTTGCATAGTGAGGGAATCCAAAACAACGTTAACTGCTCTAAATAATGTTGCCCTGCAATAACCATCCAATTACGTTGAATTCATGTTGGTTCTTGTGGTCTCATTAGATAGAATGGATTATTAAAGATGCATTCTTTTCCTCCAGCATGTCACTACAGAGAAAATTTAGTGTGTCTTCATGAGCTAGTTTTCTTTGTGGTAGATCAGAAAAGCATGCAGACTGACTACTTCTGTAGCAGCACTCTTGAGAATCAGCTTCCTTACCTGCACCCATCATTGTTTAGTGGTTAGGTAGGATAAGAAGGAGAAATTGCTGGACTTACTCTATCGCAGCACAGTGCTGCTGTCTCCAGTGAAAATGTGTGTGTATGCATGGCAAGAGCACCTTGCTAGCAATGATTTGCCTCCAGATGTTTTCTAGGCACAGTGAGATCAGAGCTCCTGGGTTCTCTTAGAGCAGGCAGGAGATTAAGGGGTCAAAGATCCAGTTAACTTTTTGGTCTCCTCTCTAGAGTGGAGAGGGCACAACAAAGGAGAGGACGCTGGAGGAAGGAGCAGCCTTTTTCAGGTGGGCAAACAGTCGGACAACCTAAAAGGGTTATTTACAGAGTCTCTTAGTATCTGCATTCATGGGAAGTAAAGAAATCTGGTAGCTGAATTGCACCACTTGCTCCAGTATGAAAACTGAACTTAGTTCTTGAAAGACTGTTCCTTCCTTTTGAGCCTTTATTCAGGGTCTCACTCTTTTAGCTGTCCATCAGAATAACCTTTCTGGTAGCTATTACCTCTGTCAAAGGCATTAAGGGATTGGCTGCTCTTTCTTTTCTGATCTTTGCATACAGATTATTTCAATCAAAGTTAATTTAGAATTTCACAGGATCCAGTTGACTAATCTCTTGTCTTTTGCCCCAATCTTCCTGTCATAGGAGACTGTTCAGCATGCACTAGATATAATTAAGACACTGAAGTCCTATTTGCATGTGACTGTGACAACCTTTTAGTCTTTTTCCAGGGTGGGGAAAAAAACAGAAGGAAACAGATGAAGCTTCTAAGTTAAAACTGGTAGTTTGGCCTGAAAATTATTTAGTAGAGGGGTATCTCCATGCCCTCCAGGGATGAGGTCAGGGTCCTAGCCACTTCTTGAACTGAGAGGGAGTCAGCATCCTGGCTAACATCTAGCAGGCAACACCTTCTCCTGCCATTCATGCCTAGACAGCCTTAAATGCTATTATTTCTAATTAATATAATAAAATTTAAGGCCAGAAGGGACCACAGGATCATCTAGTCTCACCTCCTAAGTATCACAAGCCATCAACACCACCCAGCATCCTCACCCTAAACCCAACAACCAAAATTAAATCCAAGTATTGTAGTCCACAGAAGACTAGAGCAGGTGTTCTATGAGAACTGTCCAAGTGTGCCATGAAATTTTGTCCAAAGGTAATCAAAATCAATGTAAAAGAAACATTGCTTCATCTTAAACAATATTCTATCCAATCAAATTACAACTCATAAAACTCATGAAAATATCAAATTAAAAGTGAGGTATTGATCTTTCAATTCTAAAATGTGAACGTTCTGAACACAGTTGGCCAAAGGGCAAAATTGAGATGCCATGTATTTTTTTCCTGGTGGATTTGAAACATTAATGCATTTCATCCCTTTTTAGCTTGTTGTATGCACTATTTTGTGAACCTCACTAGTAAGATTGTAACCATAGTAAATGTGACATTTATGAGCAATCAGTTAGCTGAAAACAGTGGGTGTGCCATGGAATTTTGTCTCATTGAAATGTGCTATGTTACTGAAAAGGTTGGACTAGAAGACTATTACAAGCCACGCTGAGAGCTTTGGAGGAGCAATGTGCATCAGTGCCAAAGCTTTTGCAGTAGTGGAAATGATTAAGTGAGCTATCGCGAGATCATCCTGTCAAGTATCCCATACCCCCATAGAAAGGCAAAACCCCCCAAGATCACTGTCAATCTGACTTGGCTTCCTGACCCCACATATTGCACTCAGACCCTGAACATGGAAAGAAGAAGCAGCCAGACAAGCATCTGAAAGAGAGTGCTGTCCTACTTCCTAGCGCTGGCCTACCCATCCAGTGCCGTACCCAGCTGTGGCCATCTCAGAAGCACTGGAGATAGATGAGCAATCCGCCTCTCCCCAAGAATATACTAATGGTGGAAGGGAGTGGCTGAAGCCGTAAAGCCTAAGATTTTAGGGAACATAAAACATACACTGGAAGGGTGCCCCAAGGCTGCTTAGTCTTGCGCCCTAGAATCACAAGCAACTGCATCATGCAGTCCCACTCATAAATTTGTCCATCTCTCTCTCAAAACTAATTAAGTTGTTTGCTTCCACAGCTCCTACTGAGGGACTGTTCCAGAGCCTCATTCATCTGATCATTAGAAACTTTTCTAACAATTTCCAATCTAAATTTGTTCAAGGCCAGTTTGTACCCATTTTATCTTGTGCCAATATTGTCCTTGAGCTTAAATAGCTCTTCATCCTCCCTGGTGTTTGTCACTTGAAATTTGTATAGTCATCTCAGCCGTCTTCTTCCGAAGTCAAACAAGTTAATCTCTTCCAGTCTTCTCTTATAAGATAGCTATCAGCTGTCCCCCCACTTCCCTGATCATCCTAGCAGGTCTCTGCTCCTGTTCGAGTCTGCATTCATTTTTCTTGAACATGGTATTCCAAATGAGGTCTTACCAGTGCATTGTATAATGGCACTAATACTTCTCTATCTCCAGGGGAAATACCTTGCCTGCTACATCTTAGAATTATGTTTGCCTTTTTCATGACTGTAACATGCTGTTGGTTCATAGTCATCCTGTGATTGACCCTTACACCCCAGATCTCTGCCCTCTTCTCTTGCTTCCACATGCGCCTGTATCCAGACAGACATACTGACCATGGATATCTCTACCCAGATCCTGGCGTGGACTTGCAAGGACTGTGGCCTGCATTTCCCACTCTCAGATGGTCAGGCTGGGGAGATGATTCAATGTGACAGGTGTCTCCTGGTGGAATCTCTCAGGAAGCAGGTGGGGGAGTTACAGGAGGAGGTGGCCAGGCTCAGGAGTATCCATGCCCTGGAGAAGTTCCTGGATAGCATTCATGAGGAAACATGCAAGGATGAGGAAACTATCCAGAGGCAAAGGACTGCTGCCACACCCTCGGAGAAGGATGGGATGGCTCAAGCAGAGGGTGGACACTGGCAGCTGGTTACTTCTGGCAGCAGACAGTGCTCCACCCCTGCTCCCATCCCACCCTCCGTTGTGGTAAAGAACCGCTACGCAGCACTACAGACGGGAGATGATATGGAAGAGGAGAAGCCGTGCACCCCCGAGGTTGGGAGGATCACAACCATCACACCCAGGAGAAAACGTCGGGTTGTGGTGGTTGGTGACTCTCTTCTGAGGGGGACGGAGGCACCCATCTGTCGCCCAGATAAGGCTTCTCGGGAGGTATGCTGCCTGCCAGGTGCCCGTATCCGAGACGTTACGGAGGGATTGTCGAGAATCATCCGTCCCTCTGACTACTACCCCATGCTACTCATCCATGTGGGAACCAATGATACTGCGAGAGGTGACCCTCTGCAGATCAAAGGTGACTACAGGGCTCTGGGAGCACGGGTGAAGGAGTTCGGTGCACAGGTGGTTTTCTCCTCGATCCTCCCGGTCAAGGGTAGGGGCCCGAGCAGAGACAGATGCATCCTGGAGGTGAATGCCTGGCTGCGGAGATGGTGTTACCAGGAGGGCTTTGGCTTCCTCGACCATGGGGTGCTGTTTCAGGAAGAAGGACTGCTAGGCAGAGACGGACTCCACCTATCCAGGAAGGGAAAGAGCGTATTTGGAAGCAGACTGGCTAACCTGGTGAGGAGGGCTTTAAACTAGGTCCGAAGGGGGAAGATGACCAACACCCACAGGTAAGTGAAACTGAGGGAAACCTGGGGGAAGGGATGGAACTTGGGGGATGCTGGGGCTGTAACAGCAGGAATAAAAGACGGGGTAGTTGGAACTGGGGGCAGGGGTCAAATAATTGTTTATTTCTTGATAAAGTCATAATACCTCAGGTGAGTGGGGAAGGACGACACCGGAAGAAATTGCAAGGGGGAAGATGCGACAGGAGGGAGAATCGACAGGGCAAAGTAGGGCAATGGGCCCGGTATCTTAGGTGCCTGTACACAAATGCGAGGAGCCTGGGAAACAAGCAGGAAGAATTGGTAGTACTGGCACAGACAAGGAACTATGATATAATTGGAATAACAGAAACGTGGTGGGATAACTTGCATGACTGGAGCACTGCCATGGATGGATATAAATTGTTCAGGAAGGACAGGCAGGGAAAAAGGGGGGGAGGAGTAGCGTTATATGTAAAAGAGCTGTACGACTGCTCGGAGCTCCACTATGAAAGTGGAAACAAGATGGTTGAAAGCTTGTGGGTTAAGTTTAGGGGAGAATGCAACAAGGGGGATGTTGTGGTGGGTGTCTGCTACAGACCGCCAGACCAGAAAGAGGAGGTGGATGAGGCGTTCTATGGACAACTAACAGAAGTTTCCAGATCGTCGCAGGCCCTGGTTCTTATGGGGGACTTCAATTATCCTGATGTCTGCTGGGAAGATAATATAGCAGTGCACAGGCAATCCAGGAAGTTTTTGGAGAATATTGAAGACAACTTCCTAGTACAAATGCTGGAGGAACCAACTAGGGGCCTTGCACCTCTAGACCTATTGCTCACAAACAGAGAAGAATTGATCGGGGAAGTAGAAGTAAATGGCAACCTGGGCAGCAGCGACCATGAGATGGTAGAGTTCAGGATCCTGATCAATGGAAGGAAGGAAAGAAGCAGAACACACACCCTGGACTTCAGAAAAGCAGATTTTGGCTCCCTTAGGGAGCTGATGGGCAGGGTCCCATGGGAAGCTGATCTGAAGGGGAAAGGTGTCCAAGACAGCTGGCTGTATTTTAAAGAAACCCTGTTAAAGGCACAGGAAGATAACATTCCGATGTGCAGAAAGAACAGCAAATGTGGACGGCGACCAGCGTGGCTTAGCAGGGAACTCTGCGGGGAGCTGAAACATAAAAGGGAAGCTTACAAGAAGTGGAAGCTTGGACAGATGACAAGGGAGGCGTATAAAGATATTGCTCGGGACTGCAGGGATCAAATCCGAAAGGCCAAAGGACAATTGGAGTTGCAGCTAGCAAGAGATGTGAAGGATAACAGAAAGGGATTCTATAAGTATATCAGCAACAAGAAAAGGATCAGAGGTAGTGTAGGTCCCTTACTGAATGGGGCAGGCATCCTCGTGGAGGATGATGCGGAAAAGGCTGAAGTACTCAATGCTTTTTTTACTTCAGTCTTCACAGGGCGGGCCAGCTCCCAGGCTACTACACGGGGTAACGCGGACTGGAGAGAAGAGTGGCCCTCAGTGATGGAAAGTCAGGTTAGGGAACACTTAATGAAATTGGAAGTGCACAAGTCCATGGGGCCGGATGAACTGCATCCGAGGGTGCTGAGGGAGTTGGGGGAAGTGATTGCAGAGCCGCTGGCCATTATCTTTGAGAACTCGTGGCGAACGGGGGTGGTCCCGGAGGATTGGAAAAAGGCAAATATAGTACCTATCTTTAAGAAAGGGAAAAAGGAGGATCCGGGGAACTACAGACCGGTCAGCCTCACCTCAATCCCTGGGAAAATCATGGAGCAGGTCCTCAAGGAATCCATCCTGAAACACTTGGAGGAAAATAGAGTGATCAGGAACAGTCAACATGGATTCACCAAGGGCAAATCGTGCCTGACCAACCTGATTTCCTTCTATGATGAGATGACTGGATTTGTGGATGCGGGAAGAGCCGTTGACGTGATATACCTTGACTTTAGCAAGGCTTTTGATACGGTTTCCCACAACATTCTCGTTGGCAAGTTAAGGAAGTATGGGTTGGACGAGTGGACCGTAAGGTGGATCGAAAACTGGTTAGATCAATGGGCTCAGCGGGTAGGAATCAATGGCTCGATGTCTGGTTGGCAACCGGTAACGAGTGGAGTGCCCCAGGGGTCGGTCCTGGGGCCGGTTCTATTCAACATCTTCATTAATGATCTTGATGATGGAATAGACTGCGTGCTTAGTAAGTTTGCGGATGACACCAAGTTGGGGGGAATGGTAGATACTCTGGAGGGCAGGGACAGGATCCAGAGAGACTTGGACAAATTGGAACAGTGGGCCGAAAGAAACCTCATGAGGTTCAACAAAGACAAGTGCAAAGTCCTGCACTTAGGACGGAAAAATCCCATGCACTGCTACAGGCTGGGGACCGATCAGCTAAGTAGCAGCGCTGTAGAAAAGGACCTGGGAGTTATGGTGGACGGGAAGATGAATATGAGCCAACAGTGTGCCCTTGTTGCCAAAAAGGCCAATGGCATATTAGGCTGCATCAGTAGGAGTATTGCCAGCAGATCGAGGGATGTGATAATTCCCCTCTATTCGACACTGGTCAGGCCGCATCTGGAGTACTGTGTCCAGTTTTGGGCTCCCCACTACAGAAAGGATGTGGACAAATTAGAAAGAGTCCAGCGGAGGGCAACAAAAATGATTAGGGGGCTGGGGCACATGACTTATGAGGAGAGACTGAAGGAACTAGGCTTATTTAGTCTAGAGAAGAGAAGACTGAGGGGAGATTTGATAGCAACCTTCAACTACTTGAAGGGTTGCTCCAAAGAGGAGGGAGCTAGGCTGTTCTCGAGGGTAACAGACGACAGAACAAGGAGCAATGGTTTCAAATTACAGCTGGGGAGGTCAAGGTTGGATATTAGGAAAAACTTTCTCACGAGGAGGGTGGTGAAGCATTGGAATGGGCTATCTAGGGAGGTGGTAGAATCTTCATCTTTGGAGATTTTTAAGGCTCGGTTAGACAAAACTCTGGCTGGGATAATTTAGGGGGAGTGGTCCTGCTTTTTAGCAGGGGGTTGGACTAGATGACCTCGTGAGGTCCCTTCCAACCCTATTATTCTATGATTCTATGATTCTATGATTCTATGATAAGCTCCCAACTTGGAGCAGAGATTCTTGTGCTTTGTACTACTGAATTCTCACTTTATTACTACATTTTCTAACTTCTAAGATGTAGCTCTCTCTGATGGTCTATCCCTCTCTCCATTCTCGTTAGGCTCTCTGCTTACTCCTAATAACCTTTTAAAAGTACTTGTTCATCCAGCTGAGTTTGGAGCCTTTTCCTACAAGCTTTTTTCCTCCATCATTGGGATGTAAACCTCAGAGAGGTTTTGTATAAATGATTTGAAGAAATTTCAAGCCTCCGTCATATTTAAGTCCTTGAACTGTTTAGTGTAGTTGACTTCTTCAAATAACTCCACTAGTTTCCTGAAATCTGCCCTTTTTGAAATTAAAAACCATGGTTGGGGACCTGACTTTGCATTATCCTTCCATTTAATAAAAATTGAATCTACTGGTGATCACTCAATCCAGGGTTATTTTGTGTGACCAGCTCTTCTACTATGTCTCCAATACTTACAAAACCCAGTGCAATTGTAGCAGCAGAGGGAGAAACACTTTTTTCTATGGAAGTGGGAAGGAGCAGCCTACTCCTTATATGTGGCCCTTCTACACGGTCAATTTATGAGGTCAGACCTAAATTCTTCTTTATAAGTGAGAACGAATGGCATATAATCAGTCAAACTCTTATGCCTTTGTGGTAACACGCAAAGTTGCATTAAGCATTTGCTTGTTAATCAAGTGTTTTCAGTATTGTATTATAGCTGTAATGAAGCTGACACAAGAAGAGTATAAATGTATAGGGCTGCTCTATGCTGATAGCTACCAAAAGATAATTTATTTTGTATTATATAGCAACCTTTGTAGCTTTATTGATATTGTTTTAAAAATATGTAGCTGTTTTATTTATGGTTTTGTATATTGTTAGAGATGTTGGCAAAGCAGAACCAGTAAATATTGGACTATGCAGTATCAAACACCCTCATTCTCTATACTGGTAGATGTCCTAAGGTAGCGTGTCTGCACCTATTTCTCTTTGGGTCATACCCAGATCGCTTTACTGACATGGAGCTGGAAACCCTGACACACAAACCTGGTTGCACATAGAGGAGTTCTCAGACCATTTGTATAAAAGAATATTAGGCAAGGAAATGGGTGCAGACCAACAGGGACAAAACAAGATGGAGGACTGAAGGGAATTAAGTAGCACCAATGAAACAGTAAAAACAAACAAAGAAAAAGAATAAATGCCTCCTCTGTCCTGGAGGTGCCTGAAACTATTATCTGTGGTTTCCAATCACTAATGGAACTGGTGGTGGACATAAAGCTGAGATGCACTATTCTGGAAATACGCACTTCTTGGTGTCTGCTCAATCTGGACTTCCTGTCATCCAAGGCTTCTTGGATACTTAACCTTCACTTTCCCCCAGGACACGTGCAAGTCTGAGTGTTCACCACCAGCCACAGTCAGGCAGTGTTCATCACAGTCTTGTTTGGCAGGCTCCCTCAACCCTCATCCAGGACAACATAGCCCTTCTTCCTTCCTTGATTGGTCCTCTCCTCTGCACACGCAGGCTCCTGTCTGAAAGCCTCTGGCTTCTTTCGCCTCTAGACCAATGATGGAGTGTGGGACCATCTCAGGGAGGGAGGTGCCAAAGATTACAGGGGGTCCATGAGGCTTCAGTAATATTGAGGTCATTTAACCCTCTGAGCTCCACGCTGGGTGAAGGCCCCCAAGCGCTGGAGTGGAGGAGCAGCCTCTCCAGCCCTGCATTGGCTAGGTACCTGGCCAGAGAGGAGCTGCCCTGACCAACCTGCCAGGACCCACCTCCATTATACTTAGTCCCTTAGGGACGGGAAAGGGCAGGGCCACACGGGGCGTTCATTTCCCTTTACACCAGGGAAGGCTTAGCTTTTTAAGCAGGTAAGAGTAATTTATTATTATTTATGTAATTTAGTGTTTGTGTTTTTAAGGGTTATATGTGTTTGTCTGGTGAGGAGGCGCATGTGTGTGAGGTCGTGTGTTTTACCTAGTGTTAAATAGTGGGGCTTTCATTCAAAAAAGCTGGGAACCACTGCGGGCCATAGATCATCCAGGACTTGGCTGCTTGCAGTTCAGCACAATCTGCTGGCTTATGACAATAGTATGATATGGAGAAGAATGTTGTACTGACAAATGGAACGGACGAAATCTCCTAACATAGTGTTGTGAGTTGATCCTAATAAGTTACCTTGGATTGTTTTTTCTATGTGCAATAATACATGCAGTGTAAGGATGTGTAGGAGTTTCCATTCTAAAAAGTCTTTTCTGTGGGTGGGTTAGTGTCTAGGGGTGAATTTTTCTGAAAAGTTTGTGCAGATTTTGTCACTTCTAAGTATAAAAGAGTGGGAAAAAATATTTTGTCATTAACCTTTTTTAACAGCTCTAGCTGTTTGGGCCAGTTCTTTTTGACCAGCTCTAGTGCTTTAGTTTCTTGAAACAGAAACTTGATCTTTAGCATGAAGAGAGATGTTAGACCTGGGGCCAGCAACCCAAAAGATAAGAGCCATTTAAAAAAATTCCTTCAATATCCAAGTGTTTCGAGAGCCGCAATGGGTGTAGCCTCCTCGTAGGGGCTGGGTGGAGCTGGGCCAGGGTGCCTGCTGCAGAGTCCCCTGGTTGGGGGGTGGGGAAGCCCAGAACCAGGAGTTGGCCACCCACAAGGTCCCCTGGTGGTGGAGGGGAAGGCAGAGCCCAGAGCCAGGAGCTGCAAGGGGGCAGCCAAAGAACTGCATGCGGCTCCAGAGCCAGAGGTTGCAGACCTCTGCGTTAGACTGAATCCCTGCCTTCTAATGGTCTGGGGAAAGTCTGAACTTCCATTAGATTTTTAAATCAACACTTTACAAAGCCAGTGGCTGGAAATGAAGACTTAAGGTGTTAGCTTCATCCAAGGGTTAAAGTAACGGGGAACACACTGGAACGCAGTTCCAGGGCCCATAAATTTGTGGGACCAGAGTTCTGGGGCCTCTAAAAATAGAAAAATACAGCGGAACGCATGTTCCGCCCTGCCCTGGCTGCTGGCAGGTCCTACACCCCCATTGTTAATCACAATTCTTCTTGTGTTATGCAGTGTTTGCTAGTTTGTGACAATAATTGCTATAGACATAAATGCCATATAAAATTATAAATATTTTTATGGAGCGATAACCCATGCATGTGGTACTGAGAAGTGGTTGCAAATGCCTACCTGAGCTGGGGCCTGCACATGCATGAAGGGGGCCCAGACAATACAGGAAGGGGGCCCAGGGATTAGGAGGGTTACGGAGCCCATCAAATTATACTTTAACTACTGGTTCATCCTTAGGGCAGGCTTACCCTTAAAGGGCTGCAGTGCCACAGCTCACAACTGCAGCACTTCAGTAAATAGGCTCCTGGGCCCAGAGGAGAGTTCTCCCATCAGCATAGTGAATGCACTTCTCTGAGAGAGAGTAACTTTGTCAATGGAACAAACAAGGAGTCCTGTGGCACTTTTAAAGACTAACACATTTATTTAAATTAATACATTTGTTAGTCTTTAAAAGTGCCACAGGACTCCTTGTTTGCTTGGCTGACCCCGACTAACATGGCTCCCCCTTTGGAATTTGTCAGAGGAAGAGACTCTCATGTCAACACAATGCTGCCTACACTAGAACTTAGGTTGGGGTAACGGTGTTGGTCAGAGGTGTGGATTTTTCACACGTCTGAGCAACTCAGTTAAACTGAAGGAAGTTTATAGTGTAGACCTGGCCTTACAGCTCTTTTTTCCTAGATACTGCAGCACGTGTAGTCTGACTTGATGATGATGATATCTTTCAGACACTGTCTTTGATGCACAGTCATTAGCTGTTGGGAGATATGATGCATGTTAGCACATGAGAGTAAGGAATGAGTTTCAGCTTTTGATTTTGTAGTCGGTCATTATGAACTAGATGCTCAATGATATTTCTTAGCCAAATAGAGCATTTTTTTTTAAGTTATGCATTTTCAGTTTTTCTTAAAAATAAATAGTGGCTGAACTAACCAGAGATAACTCCTTGAGATTCTGTCTCAAGTAAGTAAACTGTACTGAATAATTTAGTTGTGTACATAAATGGAGCAGGAATCTTGTGAGCCTAGGGACATAATTTAAACTCTCTTACTCGGTTAATGAATGATGCCTGACAATAATTATGTATCGACTGCTAAGATAGATACCAGAAGTGTTCTTGTATTGTGACACACGTACTTACCATATCCAAGTCTGAAAGGGCCACAGGAAATGCCTCTGAATAACATTGCTCATGATAAAAATAATGCCAAGGCTATTTTGGGTTGGGAAGAATTCTGTTGACTTAGCTCAGGAAGTGAAAGGACTCATGGTGCTGACCTTAAAAGCTATGCTAAGGGCCTCAGGTTGTATTTTCCTCTTGAACAATTCGAATTTTTCATCTTAAGATAGGGTTGGGTTTTTGTGTGTGTGTTTTGTTAAATGCTGCTCTGGAGAATGTTACAATTGCAAGAATTTAGACTTCTTCATTTTAGTAATTAAAAAAGTAAAATATATGTTTCTACAGATTTATATATAATTCCTTTAATAATTTGAATAAATGTTCAAGATTTGTTTTACTAGTATCAGAATAGGAAGAAACCTAATAATCTTCTCATGACTCCGTTGAAGACAGATTGAAATTTAAGATCTTGTTGTACAGTTGCAAAGTTTACAATTTGAAGTTTGAAAACTGCTGTAATGTTTTATATTAGAATTTGAGAGTCTGTAACAGTGCAGAGGGTCCCTATCAGCCTGAGCTGTAGAATCTTCCCACCTCACAGGTCCTGGAGCCTGCGCTTCAGCCCAAATCCAAATGTCTAAACCCTGTTAAACAGTCCTGCCGCCCGAGCTAGCTGGCATGGGCACTTCACGGGTTTTAAATTGCAGTGTAGACATACCCTTAAACTAAAGCCATATCGAAGCTTAGTCGCAATAACCTCATTGATTCTACCTGTACACTGTCTGGCAGACTTTCTGAAACATTTTTTTGAAGTCCAGATTTAATTTTGTAAGAGTATTTCCAGTTAAATGCCCATGCTTAGGCACAAACTAGGTTATGTCTTATTCACCATTTTGAGTGTGCTGCAGGATATACTGGTTTAAAAATATATTTTCCTAAATACTGTCAAAATGACATCAGACAAAAAAGGAATAAACCATCAGTTGCTATCATTATAAGGAATCCTCATAAAAGTGAAGAACGATAGGAGAGATCTGCATTTAACACGGAATTTTATTACATTTTGAATTATGAAGTGATTAGATGCTTCAGTGATCAGCAAAGAAATCCCTATTTAAAAAAAACAACTATAATGGGATAGATTGCTAGCAAGCGAAGGGGAGTGTTGTAAACTACCTTCATATTATGCAGAATCAAAAAGCAACAAAATGCTATGATTGATATCCTAAAGCCTGTGCTTCAGGGTCTAGGGATAAGAGGAGGAATTCTTGTGCAGGTAAGATAGTGTCAGAAACAGTCCTATCATTGAATGTCTGGTCACATGATAAAACTAATCAAGAAGAATACTAAAATGGCTGGATACTGAGGTATTGGAAGATTGTCTGTTTATACTGTGCAATGAAAATTAGTGTGAAAATAGTTAAAATGCCTGTTCAGTATAAAACACCTTACCAATAATGCCAGAAGTCTGTGTAATCTATACAAATAAGGTAGGAATCAGAAGTAAAATATGAAATAGGTATTTTTGTGAAAATATAATTTTTAGAGCATGATTTTGAAGAATAGTAACAAGTTTGAATTGCAGTTAGAGTTTGCTGGTAAAATTGGAGGAGTAAATTATTTTTGGAGAACAAGTATTGTTAATACCCAATAACGTTGTAGAAGTATCTTCGCTATACTCCTTAACATAATTCTCTTGTATGTTTTCATGTTTGTATCATGTTTTAAAAGCTGTTGTCAGAGACCAACAAGCTCATCATCTATTAATAACTGTTTAGTGACAGTTTGAGAATGTAACTTTATTCCACTAGTAGATATTTTTAGTTATGTTTTAGATACTCACTTAATTAGTTTTATTTATTTTTTATTTATTTATTTTTAATTGAATTCCAGCTCAATCACCCATCCCATTTTTTTCTGGCCAAGTATCCCTGACTCAGTAAAGCCTGTTTTTCTTATAGTTGACTTGATGTCACTGGTCCTTTAATCTTCTTGTTAGCATATCGCTTGCTCCCCTTAATACATTTCCTTGTGTGCTCAAGTTTTAAAAATAAATAAAAAGCCAAATCAGGGGGCTCTCTCTGTCCAAAAGTAGTAGTCTCTTGCCACTAAATGCACTTTCCTTGGGCTTCAACAAAATTTGCCCCAAGGCAAAAGATTAAAGCAGTCTTTTTACTCCATTCCCAGTGAGACATTGCAGACTGCATTAAAATTCAGGTTGGTGAAGTGAACAGGTCATTAGTCAAAATTCACTTCTCAGCCAGGAAGAACCAATCATGTGAACCACAAAGTTTAAAAAAAAAAAAAAAAAAAAAAAAAAGAGCCTTCTGGCTTTGTATCTCATTTCAATGACACAAGAAGCTGGAGGGTAAGAGGTACTATTCAGTTACTTGAAGCAAAAAACAAAACAAATCCTCTGTATGGATAAAACA
Source organism: Pelusios castaneus (assembly GCA_007922175.1). Taxonomy (NCBI): domain Eukaryota; kingdom Metazoa; phylum Chordata; order Testudines; family Pelomedusidae; genus Pelusios; species Pelusios castaneus. Next base: position 354,963 of record ML685910.1, on the reverse strand, counting down.
CTTGGTGTGTCGGCATGCAAAAATAAGTTGAAAAGCAGAGCAATGGTTCTGAATGTTAAAATAATGTGAATGTGATAAGATGTTTTCTAATTTTCCTTTTGTAAAGATAGTGCTAGCAGGTGAATGTCTGGTTTTTTCCATCTTTGGACTTGAGAGACACTAACAATTTTATAGTTGTCATATATTCTTTATAGAATTAATTGTATGTTTTGCTCCAAGTACTAGTTTGATTTTAAGGTAGCTATGTACACAAGTCTGTGTACATTTGCTCTGTTCCCTGTAGAAATGAACTTTCTGTCTAACCATTGCACTAATATTCAGAAATGATGGTAACTAGTAAATAAAGTCAAATTAAAAGGGTGCTGAACTTTAATTTGATCAGCTTGGAAGATCATGGTCCAGTTACAGAAAGTGTGGAGTTCTCACTTACTGACTTTCCTTGCAGAGCCTTCAAGTTCTCAGCAAATGTGAGCTACCTGGAGAGTCGTTTCTAAGGCCTAATCTACACTGCGGGGCCATGCTGATGGGAGAAACACAATCTGCGTCCTGCAGAATGCTCATCTCCTGTCAACTTAGTTACTGTCACTTACTGCGCTGTCTTTGCTCCACTGCATTGACCGGCAATGCTCTCCTGTTGGCGCAGCGTTACTCCACTTGGAGGGGTGGAGTTATTGTGTTGACGCGAGAGCATTTCTGGGATTGATTGAGCGGGTCTATCCTGGCTGCATTTTGAGCATAAACATGGCCCAAGACAAGATACTTTAATTGATAGCCCTGATTTAAAAAAAAAAAAAAATGTCCTGCTGTGTTGCCCCTGAAACAGATCAGGGACCCACATTCCTCCCCACTGGCTCCAACGGAAATCATTTGTTACTGACTTATAACCACAACAGATTATTTCCCTGGCTACCAATTTTCGGGAGTAGAATCCGTGCTTCACCCACATCTACCCAGTTGAACAGAAGGGAGAGTAATGTTTTCACAGAGGCTCTACAACGTACTTTTGTCTGTTCACTTACCTGTAATATAGGTGGCCAAGGCAGGAAATAAAGGGGTATGTTGCACATATAGTAATTGAAATTCTTGTAGCAGAAGACATGTTGATCCTGAGAGGTCTCCTATCCCATCCAAGAAATGTTCAACTCTAAGAGGCTGTCCCAAGATACTTGCTGAAATACATAGTGGAAGAAGAATATGCAGTGATTAGTCTCTGACCTTTGAAGGGGCCATGTAAGGATGTGTTTGAAGGGAGAAGTGTTAGTGGAAGATATGTTCTGAAAAAATTCTGATTGCCGACAGAACTTTCTCCATATCTCATGGTGATGATCTCCAGTAAGGTTGGTTGGTCAGTAACTAGAAGAAACATATGAAAGACTGCTGTTCCCTAGTGTCTCCCATCCAGGAGAGTCTAGTGGATGCAAGTTACTTGTGTTTGCATTCTGAAACATGTTTGTAAAGGTACAAAATTTCCTTTTTTTTCTTGCAAAGTCCCCTCCAAAGCCCCCAAATTCTATGCAAGTTTCAACAACTAAAAAGGTTTGGAGGAGGTCGCTTAGTAAAGAAAATGCTGGAAGGCTTGTGGTGATAGGCAAGCAATGTTAAATTGTGGTACGTGGCGTATGCTAGTTGTAGTAATGGCAAGCTGTGTATCCGTAGGTGGAGAAATAGATGGCTTAGCTTTAAATGTCCTTGCTTTTTTTTTGGTTTTGTGACAAGTACACTATGTGTATCGCATCCATAGCTGTTTAATTCAGAGAGAAAACAATAAATGTCGTTATAACACATTGTCTTGTGGACTGTGAGGTATTTTACAGAAGAAATATTTTACAATTTTTATACTTGCACATATAGTGGTGAAATACTTGTTACACTGTGTGAAGTGTACACACACTTTGCATACATATATATAATTTGAAATTAAAGGCCCTCCTATTCTCTTTCTATGGCACATGATGGTTTAGTCTTTTGTGGGCTGCAATACTTTGTCTAATTTAGATTGTTGCAGTATTGGATGGTGGCCTGTAGTATAAAGGAGATCAGAGTAGAAGATCAGGTGCCTTCTTTTGGTCTTAAATTCTGATTACGTGTGAGTTAATACAGTGGTCTTAATGTGGCAGTCCCAGAACTTCAGCCTTTTTCATAAAAGGTCTGGATCAGAGCTATTATCTTACTGAATACTTTCTGTAGCTTCGGTTCCTGTGGAAATTTCACCTTGTTGCTTGGAATAGCTCTTTTTAAAACAAATGTTTTGAGAGAAGAAAAGATGTAAAAAGCTCTTTCTAACACATTATAAAAGTTCTTTATCATTTTATAAATTCATCATTAACTTTTTTAGAGTCAGAGAGCAGGTGTTGGATTAGCAACATGTTGCATAATTGCCAATGATGAACATTCATGCCTTCTGGGGGGGGGGGGGGAATCTAAAACAGGTTTTCATAAACTATGGGACTAGGTTCCACTGGTTGGACCTGAGATTCTGTTCTTAGTTTTTATTTACATTCTTGAAAATGAGAAAACGCAAATGGCTGCAAGAGATTTTCTTTTATATCTTTTATGTGCTTTTCCCAGATTCAATTAAATCCTTTCTCAAGTCTGTAGAGGCTGCCACAGTGGCATAGCTGCGTTTGTGTTCTTTAGTGTTTCAGTGTAGACAAGCAGTCAGTAGGTCTCCAATAATTTTTTTCAGTTGCCTGGAGCCATTTCCTCCACTCCACTCTCAATACTCCTCTAGTCTCTCCTCCGTAACCCCCTGTGCCCCAAAACAAACTAACAAAACCCCAAACAAGAGAAGAGAGACTGTTTCCTCTTAAAGAATTCACAGGTACCTCTCCAGTATGTTTAGAGCAGTTTTTTCTCAAATATTTAAGCTGTGTACACAGAAATAAGTTCATCCATCTCACTGAAATGTGTTAGGGGACAGGCATTTAAATTTTATTTCAGTATACTGGATTGATAGCTGATATTTATGGATGTTGTCTTGAGCTTATTTACTTGAATAAAAGTGGAGCATGATGCCACAAAGTTTGAGAACCACAGTTCTGTTCTACTTGACTATACATCCCTTAGACTATTTCATTGTTTCTTTTAAAATAATTAATTTAGATCTTTGTTACTTTCTGACAGTTTATTATAGTCAAATTGAACATTTTGAACTAGGAATTGAGGTTTTTACATAACCAATTGTTCTTGATAAATATTGCAAAATTAAGAAAATTATATTTTTAAAGTAGTATGATGATTTGTTCAAACCCCTGTGGGGCAAGGACCACGTGTTTGTACAGCACCCAGTATAACACAATCCTGATCTAGATTTAGGGTCCCTAGGTACTAAAAATAATAATAGTTCCAGTAGTTGAGCTTTATTCAGTCATGTAAGTTAATAGTATGAACTATTTACCCTTTGAGTTTTATATGCTGTCATGTAATGTAATAGCTAGGTGAGTTAGAGCTGGGAGTGTTACTTGTTCTGTTATAAAAAATCTCTAAATATTCACAGTATCCTAACGTACGCATACTGTGTACAAAAAGCAAATTAGATAGAAGACACAGACTCAGAAATAGTTTGTCATTACATAATAACACCACCTTCAGCTTCCTTTTTCATCCTCTCCAGTCTGTCATTCAGTTTCTCCACTGAAATTGTCTTCATAAAATCATTAATAACATGTTTTCAAGCCAAAACGTACACTTCTCAATCTCTCCTGCCACTGACATTTTCTCCCTCTATTGAACTTTCTGTTCCTTTCTTGCTTAACCATTTCCTTAATGGTGGTGGAATTCTTCTCCTTTCCCTTTCTCTTCCTCCCTTCTTTATTACCTCCTATGCTCACTTTGGGAGACTGGGCCCACTTCCATAGTTTGTTCTGTTTTCCTACACAAATTTCATTGTTCTCAGGCTCCGAATGAACAAAATATAGTTCTGTACCAAAATACAGTTCTGGTACTTTGCAACCTGCAATTAATAGAAGTGAATGTTGTTTATCATTAGGGAAATGAGAGCTTGAGAAGGTCTCTTTCAGTGCTTAGAGTCTTAAGATTTCAGATGAGATACAGAATCAAAGTCTTGATCACATGGAAAAAGGGGCAGTGCTAGAAGTCTGGGTTATCCCCAGAGGTATTTGGAGAGTCCCATTGAAAGAGATGCTGAAGGATCGTCAGAGAGGTAGGAGGGAAAATCAAGAGAGAACGGTATCTCCAAAGCTTACTAAGGATAAAAAGAGAGGATGATAGATGTTGTCAAAAACAACAGATGGTGGTGGGTGGGAGTAGGGGGATGAAGATGGAGCAGAGACTCATGGGATATGTCTAAACTGATGTCAGATCGATTTATTCAGGTTGATTGAGCGGAAGTGAAGACCCACTCAATCCATCTGGAAGTCAGTTTAATAAAAGCACTTCCCCCAAAAGTGTAGTGCTACATTAATAAGTACGCATTTCCCGTTGGCTCAATACAGTGGAGACTGCGCTAAATGGAAGTTATGAAGTCAGTAGGAGTAACACAGACCACTTCGTGTAGCTTGTGTAACTTCCATCAACTGCTGACGAATTTCACAGGCAGTGTAGAGCAGGCCTGAGATTCAGCCAGAGAGAAATCACTAGAGAATTTAGGAAGAGTGGTTTCAGTGGAGTTGAGCTGGGTGGAAGCCAGATTGGAAGCAATGAAAGGCAGGGTTGAGCAGGAGGAAGGGCATGTGTATAAAATAAGCTTGGAGAATAAGGGCTAGAGAGAGATGAGGCTATAGCTGGAGTAGAAGGTAGGGTTTTATGAGGATATGGAAAACCAAGTCATGCATATGTTGTGAGAAGGAGCCAGAGGACAATGAGAGATTGACCATAGAGATTAGCAGGGTGGTAATGGAGACAAAAAAGCAGAAGTGATGGGATCAGTGGAATGGAGAATGGGGAGTATCTCAAATGTGCAAGTGTTGACCTTCGACCTGTTCACCAAAAGCTCATCCATTTTTCCAACTGTGTAAGGTACCCTTTTGGATTTTTTTTGCAAGTCCAACTCTGGCGCATTTTAGTGTAAGTCTCATTATATGTCTTTTTTTCCTTAAAGCTCCACTGCTGGAAACCATGTGATTATATAAGAATCTCCACTTCCATTTTTAAAAAAAAATTCTTCTAGTCCTCCTGGTTGTTGGGAAAAAGTTTCAGAACACACTCCATACAGGTACTAAACCCAAAAAAGATGCTCCCAACCCCACAGAAAAAAAAAGAACCTGAGCCAAAAACAGTTTAAAAAAACCTCATGATATTAATGGGTTTTTGGTACCAGATTTTTGAACACTTTGGGTTGAACAATACTGATTTTTTTGTGAACCTTTTCAAATGACTTAATGTAGCTTTGAAGATTTAATGATCTTTAAATTTAAGTCCAATCAAAATATCTTTTTCTTTTAAAAAATATAATAGGAACTTACAGGAGTGGACCTTGTCTATGGCTACATTTTTTGAAGTGTTGAATCGTCAGTGTCTAGTCCAGACTGTATGTATTGCTCATACAAAGGAGTACTGAATATTTTTCTTCAAAATGTTGAGCTCTCGCCAGTAAAAGCTTTGGCCTTGCCTAGAATTTTAGGAATGCTCTTATGGAGTTTTGCCATTAAGCATTCATAACTTTGCACCAGTCAGTTAGCAGAGGGGTATAATATGGACAGAACAGAATGTGTTTTAGTGAAACTTATGATTTATTCACAGTTTTCCAGGGTTGTACAGTTATGTTATGTATAATCTTACTAACTTTACAAGAACACAGTGTACAGTTCAAATATCTAGATTTGCTCATGTATAAGGTGCCTTAATAGGACTTTTTATAAGGTAGTAACTCTTTTAAAGAGACCTCATAAATGAAACAGAAACAAAAATTTATTAAATGGCCTCAAGTTAACTCTCACTTGCCCTTTCTAGCTACTTGATAACTGTATTTTCAGAGAGGCTCTGCTATATGGTAATATTGTGAAATTATAGCAAGGCATGTCCCCAAGATCTCTTTCCCATAAATAAATGGGTAATAAAGAATATATAAAAATTTGATATTATATATTGTGGCACCCTGTGATATTACATATAATAGTGTCCATGAGCTTGTAGATCATAAAATGGTTGGCCTGCTGTGAAAAGCCAAAAGAAAAATGTCATGAAACCTATAGATCACAAAGTTGGAGAAGTCATGTAACTTACAACTCCACTCTCTGTCCTCAGCTGGTACCTCTATTCCCTGCATGAGAGAACACAACCAAAGGCCATGTCTACACTGTGGAGGGAAGTCAATTTATTTTAAATTGACTTTCACCCGCTGAATTATTGAAGTCACAGGTGCGTGATCATACCACATGCTTTGTGTCAGGCTCTTATGTTCCCTCTAGTCACGGTTGGTTTGACATTCAGAGCAATCTGCCGTGGGTAACTATCCCACAGTGCAGCTATGCAGAGGCTTGTGGGAAGGTTGATGTCCTCCCGTGATCCAATGTACTACTTTCCCTTCCATTTTTGTCACAAACAAGCAGGAAACCTTTTTCTGCAGTGTGCCTAAAGAGGCATGGTGCCTGCTCAGCTCTGCACTATAATTGTGAGGGTTACAGATACCTCATGCCCTATCCTGCAGTATTTAATTGTCAAGGGTGAGACAGAAGCTGCCATGTGGAAAATTCCATTGTTACTGAGGCCACCCTGCTATAAGCAATAGAGCAAAACAGTTCCTGCTTATTCTAGGTTGTCACACATCATCTTTAGTCAGTGGAGTGCCACTCCTGGGCCTGTGAAACAAGCACAAACTGGTGGGATCGCATCGTGATGGCCATGTGGGATGATGAGCGTTGGCTATAGAACTTTCATATGTGGAAAGCTGATTTCCTTGACCTTTGTGCAGAGCTGTCACCCACTCTGAGGCATATGATTACTCACTTGTGACCAGCTATGACAGTGGACAAGTGAGTGGTGGTCACTCTAAAGAAGCTAGCAATGCTGGACTGCTACCACTCAGTTGGAAATCAATTCAGAGAAGGGAATCCACCATGGGAGCTGTTGTGATGCAAGTTTGCGGGGCCATTAATAGACTTCTGCTACAAAGGGCAGTGATTTTGGGAAATGTGCAGGGCATAGTGGACAGGTTTGCCACAATGGGATTTCCAAACTGTGAGCGGGCCATAGATGGGATTTATATCCCTATTTTAGTACTGGACCACCTTGCCACAGAGTATGCAAACTACATGGGATATTTCCCAATGGCCTTGCAAGCCCTTGTGGATCACAAGGGACATTTCCCCAACATCAGTGTTGGGCGGTCTGGAAAGATGCATGACGTGCACATCTTTAGGAACTCAGGTCTGTTCAAAAAGATGCATGCAGGCACTTTCTTCCCTGACCAAAAAATAAACATTGCGGATGTTGAAATAGTGAACCTGGGGAATCCTGGCCATCCCTTGCTCCCCTGGCTAAAGAAGCCATCTTGACAGCACTAAGGAACATTTTAATAATAGGCTTAGCCAGTGCAGATTGGGATGGAGTGTGCATTTGGATGTTTGGACTTGACCTCAGTGCATTCCATAATTTGGATGCTACAGATGGTGAAATGCTTCCCCAGGATTGGGTCATGGAGGCTGATAGGCTGGCTGCAAATTTTGAGCAGCCAAATGCCAGTGTTATGGTCAGAGTGAACTGTGGAGCACTTCATATCAGGGAAGTATTGAAAAACTGTTTTTGCAATGAACAGCAGTAATGTGTGTGCCTTTCAGTGGTGTGCTCTTACTTCCCTTCCTCCACCCCCACACCACCCTCTCCCTAGCATTCTTTCCCTGATGTTAGCACCCAAGCTATGAGTAAGTAAAGACAGATTTAAAAAAAAAAAGTTTTATTTGTGACCCATTTCGATGGAGGGAGGAGGGAAAGGAAGCAAAATGGAATGCTATGGTGCAGTTCTTAAAGGGGCCATCACCTCTTCCTGCTTGCCTCCACTGCTGTGGGGTGCAGAATGTACTGCACTCTTCTCAACTTTCACTTTGAGCGGTGGAGGTTGGTAAGACAGTTTGTTGAGTGTTTTGGAGGGGCTACAGAGGGAGTCTGTCCTGCTGCTGCTATTCCTGGAGCTCTGTCAGGTGCCTCAGCATGTCAGACTGATCCCTTTATAAAACGTAACATCTCCTATTGCATTTCATCTCCTCCTCCCATGCTGTTCTTCTGTCCTCCATGTCCTTGTCCAGTTTTTGAGACAAGGACATCCTCCAGACTCTGAGCTCTGTATCAGCTGCCGCAGAGGTGTTCATCAGTTCATTGAACATGTCATTCCTGGTCTTCTCCCTCTGCTCCTTGGGGTTGGGTGGCTGAAGGATGAAGAATGACTGTAAGGCAAGCAAAGCACACAGTTTCCATTGTTAGATGACCCCAAGTAGTTTTTAAAATGCTACACTGTTACAAGAGCTCCCTTTAGTATTCAGGATGTGAGGCCACAGCCACATTCCAGTTGGCACGTATTGCAGGGGTCAGACTGCCATTCCAGACATGGTGAGCAAGGGGCCCTTACCTCTATTACAGTGATTTCCAACAATCAGCTCCCCCATACACAGTTAACGAAGGAGAGGTACCCTTGTGCTCCCCCTTTATATCCCAAAGTGTACTGTGGGAGGAGGTGGGCAAAACAGATACCTGATAGATATGGAAACAAGGAGTCTAGTGGCACTCTTAAAGACTAACAAATTTATTTATTGCATGAACTTTTGTGGGAGAAAATCCCACTTCATCAGATGCTTGATGATGGAGATCTACAGATGAATGGAGGAAAATAAATCCAAATATCAATATCAATAGAATTGATATTTGGTTAATTTTTTTAAAGAGAAAAGAAAGAGTGATAGTGTATGACTGGCTTTCTGTATGGCTGGTTGTTTTATATTGTTGTTTGGTGATGGAAACCCCCCTTCAGTGAATAATACCAATTCGTTTTAAATAAAGTTCATCTCAACCACTTAGCATATGAATTCTGTAGTCTTTTATTTTGATCCTATTCCAGAAAAAGTTAAATGAATTATTAATAATAAATAAAATACAAGCCATGTGCCAAACACAGAATTATTGTTCCAAGTGTATTGATTTTATTCAGAGGACACGTGGAGCAATGTGCTGACTGACATACAATATAAATACATGCTGCTTATTAGATTGGTGCTGGGGTTCTGCAGTGCTGAACTGTTTCAGCTTTTGTCTGAACAATTAGGGTAAGTGAATTGAAGAACATAGGTAAATACTTCAACACATGCATCGAATAGCTTAAGCGAAGTAGAATTTCTGCACTATAAACTGAAAATGTCCATTTCTGCTTCGTATTCTTTCAAATGATTTCCCTCTAGCTTCACTTATAAGAAATAACCAAGCATTACTTTCCTTTTAAAAAAAATTGGTATAGTATTTCAGTTTTGTTTCTTCTTCTCAATAAACATTTATTATTTGTATAAATGCAAAACTTAACTGTGGAATGGTGACTAGCATGCTCGGAATTAAATTTTCAATCCTGTTGCCCTAGATGCAGTACCAAACAGAGGGAGAGTCAGTCTCTGTCCTGAAGAGTTTAATAGACAAAACAAAGGATGGAGGGGGAAAGGGGGCACAGGACTAGAGCAATGAAAGTGACTTGTCCAAGGTCACATAACAGGACATTGACAGTGCCAGAAGTAAAAACCAGATTTCCAGATTCCAAATCCAGTGAATTATCCGTTAGACCATGTTGCTATCTCTTTTTATGTTGCTGTTTGTTCTACAAACACTGGTCTACGTGTTCTTAGAAAGACAAGAAAAGCACTTACCGTAGTTAATGGATTCATGAACTGTTGCGGGGAGAAATAGTGTATTATTGTGTAACTTACTACTGCTCAAAACATTTAATAGAGGTGGTTTTCTCTTTCTGCTCTCTATTGCGGTCCCTATTCAAAGCATCGTATCTTCACACATTGTTTAGGTAATGGTGTTTCTGTTTAACGTGCTTCTTAAAAATTAGTTTGCCTTTTGGATTTTTCCATCTGCACCAGTGAAAAGTGTGTTTACAATTTCAAAACTTATTTTTCTTTATTTCAGTTGAGTTCTTTTTCTGTCCCATATTCTAGCCTATATTTTTTTTCTTTAGACCTGCAAGGCAGGCTGGATACTATATTACTTTTAATACATTGCCGAAGGTAATGGAAGGAGTCAACCAGCCATTGAGGCAATGTTGTAAATCCTGCATTTATAGCTATTCATCTCTCACGTTTTTCCTACTAGTTTCAATCTTAAATCTTAGCAGAGGATTATATTGAAGTGACCAGCTCTGAACCAAAAGAGCATTCCTTGAAAATGAAAGCTTATGCTATCAAGTGACCTTAAAAAATAAATCAGTAGCTTGCTGATTTATGTCATGAAAGTAGCTACCTTCTGCACATTCTCAGATAGGTTGCTACAGAATGCAGCTAGCTATAAAGGTAGAAATGTATATAATGTTTTTATTCTTTGAGGTGAAAATGTATATATGTTGAACTTTCATTTGATAATTTTAAAAGGACAGTATGTACAAAATACTGTATTTAGGGCAGTGATATTTTTATGTAGCGTGTGTCGACGACTGTTTAGAGCAGTTTAAGATGACCATGTGTGCAAAAGGAGGGAAGCAAATATCCTATTATACACAAGATTGGATATTATTCTAAGAGGTATGCTCTAGGAATTCTTTTGGGGAAATTCTATAACCTGTGTTATATGGGAGAGCGGACAAGATGATCACAGTTGTCCCTTCTGGTCTTGGAGCTTATGAATATATGAAACACACAGAGTGTGCAGATGTTCTCCAAGTCACACATAAAATTGAGTCCCATGTATATACTAGCACAGCTTGCTATTTTGATGGTTTTTTGTAATTGTAGAACTTCGTTTTAGTGACGTGTGGAAAACTAACATGGATCAAATTGAATTTTAACAGATTCCATGTGTTCGCATGAAAAAAAAAAGAAAGAAAACCAGCCAGTTGTTGTGCCATTAATAAATCTGCCTCATAGTGGATTTATTAGCTGTAATACTGTATGTGATAATGCACATTCATGCTTCTTGCCTCAGTGATTTGATTAGAACCAAAATATATACGAAATGTAACTGGTTCCAAAGTATAACTGCAATCTTAAGAGGATTGTTTTCTTGCAAGATGTGATTTTGAGCCAGCGCACAGACTCAAAGGACTATTCGGTTCTATTTTACCAAGACCATCCCCACTCCCTCTTGCTTTGAACAGTTATGGTTTACCCCCAGGCTCCACTTGTCAGGATAATCCTGCATTACTAGAGTCCAAAGGCCAACTCTACTGCTCCCATTGGCCTAATAACTCAGGAACAGCTGCACTGGTTAGAAACAGCTTTGTTTTCTGGTCGTATTGGCTGGGGAGTCTTTACTCAACCAGAACTACTCTCATTAGTATGTATTGCTAAATTAATGTTTCAGTAAATATGTCAGTATTTCATGCAAGTAGGTGGAGGAGATGCACTAGATGTTGGTGCAGTACTGTAATGTCAAGCGTTCTGCAACGTCTGAGGGAAAATAGAACAATTTAATTTGAAAAGTTTAACTTTTAAACTCTAGATAGCAAGAGATTAATGTGGACCATTGCTAATGAATTGTTTAAGAGCAAGAGTCTGTCCAGAAACTGTATTCCTATTTATTCAAAGATTGTTTTATGAAGCATCAGGGCAAACATTTTATGCACATTCTAAATTATCTGAGCCAATACTTTTGAGACTGGCCTCTACTTCATTAGGAAAGTAATCCATTTCACTCTAGCTGAACATTGATTTGTTTTTTTCTCCCAGCAGAGGTTTATAATTGCGTATGATTCTTTTTGTATGAAACTATTATACCGCTCCTTCCTACTCAAGACCTTAAGTTGGACATAACATGATCCCTTGAGGTTCAGTGAGAAACATCATATCTACTCGATTATTCAGCCACCTGTCCCTCGATTTTTTTTTAACGTTGTTTGTGCAATGACATGTAAGTAGGTTATGTGCCTCTTGTAGCTTCTGAAGCACAATGATAACATCTTCTCTTTATTATGACAGGCTTTTGGAAATGCAAAGACAGCACATAATAACAACTCAAGTCGCTTTGGCAAGTTTATTCAAGTGAATTACCAGGAGACAGGCACTGTGCGGGGGTAAGTGGCAATCAACAGCAGTTAGAGTTTTGAACATGGGTATATTGTATGTACTGATATTTTTACCTGCACAACTGGAGTGTAAACAAACTGAAAATATCCATGTAATACATGACTTAGAAGGTTCATTTTCTGCTTCATATGTATGTTGATCAGCTTTTTCATTTTACACCTATTGATGTGGGGGGGATATGTGTAGTTTACCTCTTAAGAACTGATGTTTATTAGTACATTTTTGAACAGTGCCCCCACTTTAGACACATGATTCACAGGGTTTTAGTCCAATGGAAATACATGACTAAACCCCCTGTGATGAAAATGTACCCATATTCTTTCTTTTCATTCGTTCATATAAGAAAATGTATTGGTTTGCTTTATCATTCATTTTCTATAGCTATTGTATCACTGTTTGTGTTTTGTTTCCCAGCAAAATAATGTCAGACTTTATTGCCTGGTTTTTCAGAAGGGCTGAGAACCTACCGCTCCCACCCACTTCAGGGAGAATTGTGGGCAGTCAACACATTTGAAAATCAAGCCACTACTCTCCAACCCTTTTAAAGGCAATGTTTTACACCACTCCCAACTTGTTCTCCTTCTTTCTTATTTATTTTTGTTTTAAACAAGCAGTTCAGCAAGTCCATACTTCTAATGTTGAGATGCTTTTATTTTAAAATAGTAACTTGAATCAAAACCCTGGGTTCTTCACTGTTATAATTAAAGGGTTGCAGTGTCAAGAAAAGGATAAATTGCCCATTTTGTTTTGATTAGAGGTAAAAGAAACATGGCCACTTCCTTAACTACACCATCAATTTATGTAGCCCCTTTTCGTGACACCTCTTTGTTGTGCACTAGTGGCATTAATTAATAGTACAGCTTTGGAACTAGTAGTTTTTTCTTTGAGTGATGTTATTCCACATGTGAGAGAGGCATGCATGCCAGATGCCTGAGTCCAGGATTTTTCAGACAGTATCTGTCTACCCACACATGCTCTGGAGCTCTCCTCCTGCTTTAAAATGAAGGAATGAAAGGTGGTGCAGGCTTATGCCTCTTCAGTTCCTTCTTACTGCCACATGATCTGAGTTGGAATCTTTGGTGGCCTCAGCTTTTTTTTTTTTTTTTAACTGCATCATTGCTGCAAGATATTGTAGGTTGTTAGTTTTAAAAGTTGTGATATAGTGTACACAGGTAGACAGTGTAGTTAGGTCATGTTATTTTCCTCATTTTCTTTCCACTCAGAGACTTTTCTCCCCTGCCAAGTCTGGAATTATGCCCAGGGTCTTGAGGTTCAAACACAGTGTTTCCTGCCCTTGTTTCTTTTTAATGAATGACAAACGTCAATGCTGTCTTTACTATCTAGATGAGGCTCAGATTTCCACTTTGTATAGTGTATCATCTGCCTCTCTTCCTTCCCCCCCCCCCCTCGAACTCATAAGTGTCAAGAACTGTGACTTGGGCATTATCTACACTAGAAAAATTTGTTGACATAAGATATGTTGACTTTCATCCATCACTATAATTATGGCAGTGGCTGAATGTGACATGACTCTACTCTCCTCAGGTTGGTGAAGCACTTCCACTGACCTTGGGGCAGTTTGGGGATTTGATCTCTCAGCTCTGTGCTGGGACCGCACAGGTTCCCTGTGGGCTGCCCACCCACTCCTAGTGCCAGCTGGGGGCTGGGCTTTAGCCTGTCATATCCCACCCACTCCCAGTTCAGAGCCAGGCTGCAGCTGCCCACATCCTGGCTCGCAGCAGCTGTTCTCTTAAAATACCTACATACCCGTAAGTCTTTGAGTCTTGCACTCAATTCTCTGTCAGTACATTTAGCAGTGATCAGTGGTTTCCAATCTCCAGTGGATAACAGTACAATACTCACTCATCCTGTCACAAGTAGATTTCTGAAGGGGATACTCAGAAACTTTCTACCATTGATGAGGTTGGCACCTGAACGAGACCTCAGTCTTGTTTTATCATTGCTCACAAGCGCCCCCTCCCCCTCCAAAAAGCCTGTAGCCACATGCTCTTTGGTCCATGTGTCTATGAAGGTGGCCTTTTGAATAGTCATAACTTCAGCCAGAAGATTGTCAGCTTGGAGCACTCATGGAGGATCCACCATACACTACCCTCTATAAAGAAAAGATCTTGTTATGATCCCACCCTAGATTTGTTCCTAAAGTAGTCTGGTTCATATGAGTCAAGTAATCCACCTACCAGTATTTTTTCCAAAACCTCATACTTGAGATAAAAAGAAATGTCTATATTCTCTAGACTTCTGAAATGCTAAGCCTTTTATCTGCAAAGAACAAAGGATGTTAGAAAGACACCTAAAATACTGATTTCCATAGAGCAATCAAGAAGTCAAGCTATATTTAGACAGACTTTCCAAATGAATCTTGGGTGTATTACCCTTTGTTACCAGCTAGCTCATAACTGCACCCGCCCAACCCTGAGTGGAAATATTCCTCTAGAAGGCAAACTACTTCAGCTGCCTTGTTAAGACACAACCCCCTCTTGGAGATACTTAGGGCATCTACATGGACCTCTTTCATAGAATCCTGGAAGTTGAGGGTTGGAAGGGATCTCAGGAGGTCATCTAGACCAGTGGTTTTCAAAGTTAGGGTCGGGACCCAGTACTGGGTCAGAGACCCTCAGGCACTGGTCATGGCACCCCCTGCTGCCACTGCCAAAAGACTGGAATGCATTGCTCAAAGATGTAATTGTTGGGTCGCAGGCATAAATTATTTTTTCAACTGAGCCCCAAGAAAAAAAGTTTGAAAATCACTGATATAGACCAGCCCCAACTAAATCATCCCAGCCAGGGCTTTGTCAAGCCGCATCTTAAAAACTTCTAAGGATGGAGATTCCATCATTTCCCCAGGTGACCCATTCCAGTGCTTCATCATCCTTCTAGGGAAAAAGTTTTTTCTAATATACAACCTAGACCTCCCTCACCGTAATTTGAGACCATTGCTCCTATTTCTGTCATCTGCCACCACCGAGAGCAGCCTAATTGCATCCTCCCTGACACCCCTCTTCAGGTGGTTAAATACTGCTATTAAATCTCCCCCCTCATTCTTCTCTTCTACAGACTAAACAAGCCAAGATCCCTCAGCCTGTTGTCCTAAGTCAAGTGCTCCAGCCTCCTAATCGTTTTCGTTGCTCTCCTCTGGACTCTTTCTAATTTGTCTACATCCTTTCTGTAGTGGGGGGCCCAAAACTGGACACAGTACTCCAAATAAGGTCTCACCAGTGCTGAATAGAGGGGGATAATCACTTCCCTCAATTTTCTGGCAGTACTCCTACCCAATATGCAATTAGCCTTCTTAGCAATAAGGACACACTGTTGACTCATATCCAGCTTCTTATCCACTTTAATCTCCAACTCCTTTTCTGCAGAACTGCTGCCTAGCCACTCAGTCCCCAGTCGGTAACAGTGCATGGGATATTTCTGTCCTAACTGTAAGACTCTACACTTGTCCTTGCTGAACCTCATCAGATTTCTTTTAGCCCAATCCTCTATGTTGTCTAAGTCACTGTGTCCTCTTCCTACCCTCCAACATATCTATCACTCTCCCCAGCTTAGTGTTATCTGTGAACTTGCTGAGGGTACAGTCCACCCCATCGTCCAGATCATCAGTGAAGATGTTGAACAAAATCAGCCCCAGCACCAACCCCTGGGGCACTTTACATACCTTCATGAGACATTATGCTGTGGTGCAGTCAACAGCTATGGACACAGTTGTGGGAACAGCATTACTACATACAGCTCTCACTTCTGTGTCCTCGCATCCACCCCATGTCTGACTACAATTTGTTAATCTCCCATGTGTGGAATACACATAGGGACTGTCACTCAGAGAAGATAGTGAGGTTACTTACCTGCAATCAAAGGTTCTTTGAAGTGTATGGCCCCATCTGCATTCCACTTCCTGCTCTTCACCCTTAATAGTGGGTTTGTTTGAACTGAAGTAAGACTGGAAAACTGGAGAGATGTTAGTCTGCACCACTGTTTATACCCTTGGTTCAAAGCATGAGGAGGGCAATGACACATATGCAGGGCAGTGCTTGACACCCCATCTAACCTTCTATCTCAAGCCTTTGGAATATCCACCACCAGTAGTCAAAGCTCAGTCAATTGCCAAACTAGGCCATTCCATCAGAACATCCCCTCCATAAATTTATCAAGATCAGCTTTTAAGCCAACTGGGTTTTTTGCCCCCACAGATCCCTTTTGAAGCCATTCCAAAACTTCACTGCTCTGATGAATATAAACTTGCATCTAATTTCAAGTCTAAACTTCCTGATGGCCAGTTTATATTTATTTGTTCTTGTGGGCATCTGTTGTTTGAGCCACTTGTACAAACAGAAAAGTATAGCCCTGCCTCAGAGATTACAATCTTGGATACTTTTAAGTACATTTATACATGCAAATTAGCTATGCAAACAACTTGCACACAGTTCTGAAAATCACTGTCAAATATTTAGTTAAAAAAGCGTACATGTTTAACTGCCAAAACATGAAGAGCTTGTGAACTTAAGAGGCTTAATAGCAAAATATTTAGCACCAACAGAAGACTTGTTTAGCAAAACACTTAAATATAAAGTTAACATCAGATGTGAATGATTAGTGTGTGACTATATCATAGGAGGGCATTAAAATGTAGGTCTGAACTTGCAATGAAATCTCCATGGGCAGATAACTGCATCCACATGTATTTCATTGTGTGATCAGGACCTAAATGGGCTGTGACCTCACTTTGGGATGTAGAGGTTTAGGCAGTCAATTTTATCTGGCTGAAAATAGGTTTAATATGCATCTTAGATTATTTACTTTCTGTCAGAGTGTCTCTCTGCACTCTCTGCTCATAGGTTAGTTAACTCATCAGAGATCATAGATTTAATAATGATGTTGTCCCTGGATTTGTATCAAACTAAAAATATCAAAAGCCAAACATAAGATTGGACTGTTATGCCTAAGAAGAACTTTATATATGTAAATGAAACAAGATTGAAATAAAAATATATCTTTTCTGACCAGTAAAAAAAATGAGAAGAGGTTTATTGAGATTAAGTTGATCATAGGATTAATAAGTAATTTCCTTTTTCTTTCAGAGCCTATGTTGAAAAGTATTTGCTGGAGAAATCCAGGCTAGTCTATCAGGAACACAATGAGAGGTAGGAGCCTGTTTTTTATTTGTGTATCCTTATACTTTTATAATGATATATTTATTGGGCATGAAAGATGGTTTTAAAACTCTGTTTTGATTGGAATGTAGAATCTGAATTTCACAGTTCTAAATGGGTATCCCTGATCAATTTGCAGGTTAGCTATGTAGGAGGGTTTCTCTATAGGGGTACATTCAGGAAAATTAATCCAAATTTAGTAAAGGTGTGAATAAAAAGTGAACTAGTTTAAACTGCATCAAACCCTAGGTGAACTGTCTTATTCAGAATTAAAATGACCATAATTTAGTTTAGCTTGTAAAATGCTACCACATTTTAATTTAGTTTTGAAATGCTACCATAGCACAGCTGCACTGTGTAGACACCTACTACAGCGATGGGAGAGGTTCTCCCATTGACATAGTTAATCCACCTCCCCAAGAGGCAGCAGCTAGGTCAACAGGAGAATTCTTCTATTGACATAGCCTTGTCTACACCAAGGGTTAGGTCACCTTAACTGTTGATCAGGGGGGTGGATTTTTCACAGCCCTGAGTGATGTAGTTGGGTTGACTTAACTTTTGAGTGCAGATCTGGCCTAAGTTTTGCAGGCTCTGTTTAATAACAAATTTCATTTGGGGAGGGAACTCTAGAAGGGAGGAAAATCCTGATTTCCTCTTCATCCTTACAGTCCCTATATTCTATTTTCCACTGTCTTTGTGATTTAACAGATGAATCAAATGTTAAAACATGATTCTTACACACCTTCTGCACATTTGTAATCTATTTTAATCTAATGTGGGGCAGAGACTGTCTTTTTGCTCTTGGTTTGAACAGTATCCTGGACGAGTGGGTCTTGGTCCATTTCTAGGGCTCCGGGGCACACAGGTAATACTGATAATTAATAATTCAGTGAACTGATTTCAGTTTGCCTGCTTTGGCCTTTTATTTCTTTACGGCAGATTTCTCTTTTAATTTCAGTGAGTCCCTCTACTTTGAACCCATTTCCCACCACCTCGTAGTTTATTTCAAAAAACAAAGCAAGAGCACAAACCCCACATGACACTTGTAAGGGTGGTACAGAAAGGTAAACTTCGTCTTCTGTTGACTATGTCAACTACTGGCACTTTCTTTTGTATTGCTCTTTGAGAGTACATCTATGCTGCAGTAAAACGCCTGCGGCTGGCCTGTGTCAGCTGATTGGGCCCCAAGGCAATAAAATTGTTGTGGAGATGTTCGGGCTTGGACTGGAGGGTGGGATGTGGGACACTCCCTCCTTGTAAAATCCCAGAGCCTCGGCTCCACTCTGCCCAGATGTCTTCACTGCAGTTCTAGAGCCCCACAGGCTAATATCCCTCTGATCTAGGTCAGCTGACCGGGGCCAGTTGTTGATGTATTATTACCATGTAGACATACCTTGAGTGTGTTGTTATTATACAGTTTCACATTAATTGCAACGTGTCCTTTGGTGTAATAGATAAGATGCTCTTGCTGTTAAAATGATCCTATTAAATTAGATGAAGGGGAAAAGTAAATCCTTTTGCAATCTGAGTCTCATCCATGTGGAATTGGTACATCCATTATTAGAATGCTAATGTACTGCTCTCAAGGTTAAACTGCATGCACAGTGAAACTCGAAAAACATAATTGAGGTTGGAAGACAACAGAGTCCTGTGGCACTTTTAAAGACTAACAGATTTATTTATCGCAT